>JANBXA010000328.1:0-192500 GCA_030556225.1 Cricetiscus sungorus | reverse complement strand
TGTCACCTGCAGCAGGTGGGAAAGCTGGCCTCTGGGTCTTGAGACTAGGAGAGCAGCTGGCCCTGCCCCTCATGGGCTGCAGCACTTGGTAGAGAAGCACAGCTGACTCTTTTGGCAGGAGTTTGGGCCCTGAGAGTGTGAGCGAGGGAAAGCTCACACTTTCCCTCATCTGGGCCCCTCATCTGGCATACGGTGGCATGGGTGAGGAAGGGATGCCCCATTCCTCTCTCTCACTGCCTGTGGCAGGTGAGAGACCTGGACCCAATGTCATGAGAGCCAGGAGAGCTGACCCTGCACCTCACCTGAGCAGCACAGTAAGGTTAGCCCTGGTGTGGGTTGGAGCCAAAGCCTGAGAGTGTGAGAGCAGGAGACTGGTCCTACCCCTTGCTGCCTGCAGCTTTAGGTGAGCTGTAGGGCACACAAGTCAGTCAATGATGGCACTGAGAGGAAATCAAGAGGGCCAGTCCTGAGTTGTTTATAAAAAAAAAAAAAAAAAAAAAAAAAAATGATTGATTGCCTAAATCCAACCAGACGAGGTGAACAGCTCATAATCATTAGTTAAAGCATAAGGGTGCCTAGGCACGTGATAGACTGACCTTTAAAACCATTGGCTGGCTGTTTTCCTGCTCTGCAATTTTTTCCTTTAAAAGATGCCTGCTATGGGACAATAAAAGAGTTCCTGCTTGACTAGACTCTGCCTAGTCTGATTGTCTCTGAGACTTTTGGAGGCTGGGCAGCACACTTAACTTTCCTCGGACCCAGCTCAGCCTTCCGTGGTTGGGCTAAGACCTCCACAGTGGGGTAGCCAGGGCAGTGCTGGAGCACTATCCCTCGTAGTGAGGATGAGGAAAGCTGACCAACCCAGCTACCACCCAGGCCCAGGGATATGAGTTGGCCCATCCTAACATCCACCCCATCTATGAACTGCTGGAGCATGTGAAGGGGCCTGTCCTGCATATCCAAAGCTGCAGGATCTCCATGACACAGGACAACAACAGGATATCCAAGAGGAGTCCCATCGAGGGCACAGTATTGATAGGGTGGCAGAAGCCAGCCTGGAACCAGACCAATGTCTCGGTGCAATGAACACTTGCAAGTAAAAATGTATAGACTAAAGAGAATACTGTGTGACTCACTGTGGCATACTACAGCTTCCATGATGAGATTTTAAATTTTATTTTATTTTGGAGGGCAAAGAACGGTATTGCAAGGTCAGAGGGTGGATATGCAGGGACAGAGAAATGGATGGGACCAGGGTGCATAATGTAAAATCCACAAGAATCAATAAAAAGTTAAAAAATAAATAAACTACAAATATAATGAGATTTGATAGCCATGAGCTGCAATCTGGTAGAGTCACCAGAAACAAGTTTTTCTGAAATTATTAGTCATTTTTCCTGAAAGTATACAATGGTTTTATTGTTTGGGTTTAATTTAACTCCTCCAAACTTGATTCCTCTATATCTCTTTAGGGAATACTATTATGCCATAAAATCTAATATTGAACATATTATCTTGTCTTGAAGGGTTATTACATAAAAGTCAAATGATCATCCAGGTGGTGGTGGCTCATGCCTTTAGCTCCAGACCAGAGGGTGGGGAGTCAGAGGCAGGCATATCTCTGTGAGTTAGAGGCCAGCTTGATCTATAGAAAGACTTCCAGGAGAGCCAGGACTGCACACAGAAAAATGCTGTCTTAAAAAAAAAAAACAAAAACAAAAAAAAAAAGTCAAGTTTTATATTAGTTCTATCATTATAGATACTCAATAACAAAAGATGGGGCACTTCATATATACCACAATACATTTCATCAAAACTCATCCCTACCTGAGCAATGGTAGCACATGCCTTTAATCCCAGTCCTAGGGAAGCAGAGGCAGGTTGGTCTCTGTGAATTCAAGGCCAGCCTAGCCTACAAAGCAAGTTCTAGGACAGTCAGGGCTATACAGAGAAACTCTGTCTTGGAAGAAAAAAAGACAACAAACAAACAATTCATTTCTAAAACCTTGGCAACGTAAATTCAAATATTCTTTTATTGAGAAATAATTTGAGTAGAGCTTACTTTTTTGGTTTGGTTTGTTGGTGGTTGTCTTTGGATTTGCTTTTTTGAGATAGCCTCTCAGGTAGCTCAGGCTAGCCTAGAATTCATTATATAGTTAAAAATAGTTTGAGGACATCCTGGTCTACAGAGTGAGTTCCAGGATAGACTCTAAAGCAATACAGAGAAACACTGTCTCTAAAAACCTAAATAAATAAATAAATATCCTTGAACTCCTTCCCTCCTACCTTCATCTCCCAAGTGCTGGGATTACAGCTATATACCACTACACCTGGATTTATATGCTTTTTATTGAGATTTTTTTATTAAAAATCATGTTTACTTGTATATGTCTAAATGGTACATGTGTGCAAAGTGCCTGTGTAGTCCAAATGAGTGTGTTGGATCCTCTGGAGCTAGAGTTACAGGTGGATATAAGCCACTTGATATGGGTGCTTGGAACTAAACCCAGGTCCTTAGGAAGATCAGCAAATGCTCTTAACCAATGTGCCATCTCTCCGGCCCTGAGGTTTTTCTTTGTTGTTGCTTGGTTTTTTTTTGTTTGGTTTTGGTTGTTGTGTTGGATGGTTGCATGGATGGTTGGATGGATAGATGGACGGATGGTTGGATGTGTATTGTTGAGATGGTATGTCACTATGTTGCCCAGCTAACTTCAAATTCCCTATCTCAAGTGAACATGCCTCTATGCTAGGATGAAAAATAACCTTGACAACCATTTTTTACATTTTTTATTTTATTTATAATTTTTTAACTAAAAGTATTTTATTTTTTCCATTCTAAAAATAGCTCCCCATTGCATACACATATTAGTCAAGCTATACATCCTTAGCTCCCAAATAACTGACCCCTTGACTACAGTTTACAATGGGAAATGGGAAACCTGTGAGACAGTAATAATATTAACAAGGTCAGCCTTTGGGCAAAACAGAAATAAACCAGCTGTAAAAGTGTTTTGCTTAAACACCCATAACTAAACACTGAGTGGAACTAGAATCCAGATGCAGAGAGAGAGAGGACAAGATCAGGTTGCAGAAACACATAGAGACAGCTGACCTGAACAAGAAGGAGCTAATGGGCCCCCAGACTGATAGCTGGGAATCCAACATTAGACTGACTCAGACCCCTGAACATGGGTCTCAGCTAGAAGACCTGAGCAGTCTAAGGGACCTCAGACAATAGATCCAGGATGTATTCCTGGTGCACAAAATGACCTTGCAAACACATCCCCCATGGAAGTATACTCCCTTAACGTAGAGACAGGAGAGAAGTCCTAGTCCCCTCTTCAAATGACTTATCAGATTTACATGACCCCACCTGGATGGCATAGCCCTACATGTGGAGTGGGGGGGGGGGGGAGGGTGGTCAGGCATGTGAGAGAGGAGAAAGGGAGGGAGGGAGAGAGAACTGGGATCAACATGTAAAATAAAATAAATAAGTAAATAAATTTTTTTTAAAAAGTGTTTTGCATAACAGTCTATTTCAAGGTGAGATTATTATATCATCTAATGGAGATTATTATATCATTTCATGGAAACTAAATATAATTTCAGAGCTTGTACCTCAGAGCGCTGAGGAACAGCAATGCATTCTTCACAGTTGTCTGAAAGCAGGAGCAGCATGACCAGGTTCTGGTGAGGACCCTCCTCCTGACACTACTGACTTCTGCTGTAGCCTTTACACAATGCAAGCAATGATACTGGAGCTTTTGGGTCCCATCCAAGAGCAATGGACCATTTATGGAGGCTTTGCCTCCATGACCTAATTAGCCTGCCAAAGGCTTATCACCTCTGTGGATGTTAGGATCTGAGGGCACATTCCTTGGTAATACAGGCATGGGGAAAGTACCCAAATTGCCTCGAATGTTTAAAAAGTCTGAAGACCCCCGTTACACTGTTAACGTGAGTCTGTAAGTAAAGCCTTCATGTCCCACTGTTAGCGTGAGTCTGGAAGGCCTCTACACTCTTGCCTGTGGGTGGACTGGTCAGCTTCATCCACCCCTTCTCTCTACACAACCACTGGTTGATCAAGGCCTCTCCTAAGGGATAAGAAGCCACCTGCCTTAAGTCACTGAAGGCGTGGTTTTGCTTACAATAGCAGTAGTTCTCAACCTCTGGGTCACAAGCCCTTCTGGGGGGTCACAGGAGTCACCTATCAGAAAATTACACTTATGAAGTAGCAACGAAAATCTTATGGTTGGGGGTCAGCACGTGAGGAACTATATTAAAGGATTGCAGCATTAGGAAGGTTGAGAACCACTGACCTAGAGTGATAGAGAAGAGAAATGGCTCACCAAAGTTTCCTTGTGAAACTTACAGCTTGGGTGGCATCCATTATCACAGCCTTCTGTGGTTTGTATGTAGGCAAAACTTCAGGGAGGGAGAAATGTCCAGTGTGGTGAAGTGTTTGTTTTTGTTGTTGTTGTTGGCCTCCATTTTGAACCTTCTCCTGGAAATTCTATCTCATTGGAGTTCTAAAATGTTCACCTATACATTTCTCCAATCATTGGAAATTTCCTGAGAATTTTTTTTCTCACCAGCTATTTTCAAACAGACAAAAAATATATTCCAACTTTAACCAACCACACTGGCAAACGTAAGGAGAAAAAATTGTGTTGACTAACTCCTATAGAAAGGGACAAAAGTGTTATTAAAAAAAAAAAAAAAAGAAGGTATTCTTACCAAACCCAGAATGAGCAGACAAGACTTAACCTGACTATCATAGGATAACTTACAACATTAAACCTCATTTTGAAAAGTTGTTCTCAATGAGTTAATAAATGAGAGAATCACCAATAAAGTTAATGCAAGTATTATTCATAATATTACAAACAAACTGGCTGCTTTCTAACTCTCAACATGCCAATCTCACACATCATTACCAGCAAATCTGCCTTCTTTTAACTCAGGTGCATATTTGAAGTAATAGCATGTTGCTCAAAGGATAAGAGTTACCTAAAAGTCTTGAAGGGCCACGCTTTGTTCAAGCCCCTGGGAAACCTGCACTTTTCTGAATGGAGTCAGAGGAGCAGGACAGACTGGGAGGCGGGTAGATGGGAGTGGACAGGGAGGGAATGGGAGGAGAGGAAGAGGGGAGGGTCTGTGATCAGTAAGTAAAATAAGTGAAAAAAAAAAGTAAAATAAAATAAAATCCATTCTAGACTCCAGGCATAGGAGAGGCTAGCTGAACACCTGTATGGCACTATTGTGGTTTATAGACTATTGCTCTCATAATTTTCATTTAATTGTGTCTTGTCTTCTACAGAAGATGTTTCAAATAATGCCAGGCGGTGGTGGTTCATGCCTTTAGTTCCAGCACTTGGGAGGCAGAGGCAGGCAGATTTATTTGAGTTCCAGTGCAGCCAGGTCTACAGAGCAAATTCCACGATGGACTCCAAAGCTACAGAGAAACCCTGTCTGGAAAAAAAATATCTCAAATAGAGCCCTTCCATTGCTTCCTGCAAAACCCAATGATAGGTAGAAGGCCTAGGAAAAAACATTCCAGAGCAGATGGAAAACCAGCAGCTCTCCAGGATTCCTCTGGTACTCCAGCACCAGATTGGGATGACCGAGATCTTTGGCCTTTCCATCAGGAAATATCCATCATTGCACTACTCAAACCACAGTCTGTAAGCCACTCTAAAAACCCCATTTATATATTTTTTAAAAATACCTAAACGTGCTCAGCCAAAGAATAATAAAATTCTTCTTCCCACTGAATATTCTGTAAGTCATGGTTTATCTTCCTTTGAGCAGTCATCATTTAAAAGAGCTACCTTGATGTATAAATCAGAAGTCTAAGTCCTAAAGTACATGAAGAGAATTAAACCAAGTTCAACTCCTTGACTGGAAACCTCAAGAGGCATTATTCTTTTGGGGAGCCAAGAGTCAGTAGCAATCTATGTCACTGGCTTCAGTTGTCAGCCCCAACCTGAAGCTGAGGCTTAGGGCCCCTTGTTTATCCTGATACTTTATGGCTTCTCTGAGAGAAATCTTTCTCAAAGCTCCTGATCTGGACTTCCTCTCTGTTTAAGGATTCCCTTTTCTGAGAGACCTAGATGCTAAATCAGAAAGTTGAACCATCAGCTTAGTGGAAAAACACTGGGTTCCCCACAACTAGGAGGTAGAATCAGCACAATTGTGAGTTCAAGGCCAACTTGAGCTACATGAGAACCCTGTCTTAAAAATATAAATAAATAGAAAGACGGACAGATAAATGAATGATAGACAAATAAGCCAAACCCAGAAAAACAAATACTGCACTTTTTTCTCACATTGGAAACCTTATGTGTGTGGATACACACCCACATACTTACGTCTAAGTATAAGACATGAAATCACAAAAGTGGTGAAGAGATATTAAGGAAGGTGGGAAATGGTAATGGAAAGGATATCCCTAGGTGGAGAACTCACTTGTAGAATTGAAGAGGTGTTTCTTTTTTTCCTAACATGTTTTGTTTTGTTTTGTTTTGTGACAGATTTTCTCTGTGTAATAGGCTGTCTTGAAACTCATTCTGTAGACCAGCCTGGCCTTGAACTCACAGAGAACCACCTGCTTCTGCCTCTCAAGTGCTGGGATTAAAGGTGTGCACCACCACCACTAGGCTTTTCCTAAAATTTTTAGTATTAATTATTATGTTGCTATCTGAGCTAAGACTGATCATATACACTTGAAAAGCAACATGAGGAGTATAATATATTTTAATGACTAGTTTTAATTTGCTCTAAAATATTTACATAAAACTATAATAGTAAAAGAATAATATTATCAATTTCTTTCAAAGAGCTAGTCTGTTGTTCTATTTTAATAGTGCATTATAGCCAGGTGGTGGTGGTGTCACATGCCTTTAAGCCCAATACTTGGGAGGCAGAGGCAGACAGATCTTTATGAGTTAAAGGCCAGCCTGTTCTACAGAGTGAATTCCAGAACAACCAGGGCTACACAGAGAAACACTGACTTGAAAAAACAAAACTAAACAAATAAATAACAAAAAATAAAAACAAAAAATAGTTTCCATTAGCTCATGACAGTAGAGTTACATAGCCAAATAGTTTTCATTTGGCCCGGGCTAAATATTCCCAGAAAAAAAAAAAAAAAAAAAAAAAAAAAAGGCTGATAGGCAGTCAGTCTTTTTGTACCAATCTGTCTGTGGTTGAAGCTCCAAGAGTTCTAGATTTGGTACTCACTTTCTTACCACTGTTACTGCCACTCTGTCAGCAGACTGAACATGGAAGTATCTGGAGTTTGCAGTAGAATTCAGTAGCAGAAGACTATGGTTGTATTAGATCTCCAGCAACAACAGGGAAGTGGGGTGGGAGAGTTGAGATGTTAGTTTGATGTGTTTTGGTTTAAAAGTGTACCTTTGCAAATAGATATTAAACCAAGAGAAAGTTCACAGATCCTAGATGATCACATTTGTTTCCCTTTAATAAATGAATTTCCAGCAACCCATAGTGCTAGGAAGAAGAGAAAACAGAGTATTGCCCAGAAACAGAAAGTGATGGAAATTCATAGTGGCTGAATTATTGATTGTTTTTATGACCAGGACTGAAGGCCTGGGTTCTCACCAGATCTCTGTGAGTTCGAGACAACCTGGTGTACAGAACTAGTGCCAGGACAGGCTCCAAAGCAATATAGAGAAACTCTGTCTCAAAACACAAAAAATAATAATTGCCCTGGTCATGGTGTCTCTTTACAGCAATAGAAATTCTAAATAAGACAGACAAGAAAATAGGAATGAGGTTAAACTTCAATGTCAACTTCACTGGGTTTTAGAAATAACTAGGAAACACACTTCTGGGTATGTCTGTAAAAGTTTTCTGAGAAATCTAACTGAGGAGGTAAGATTCACCCCGAATGGAAGCAAAACTGTACCATGGTCAGAGTCCTGGAGGAAGAAAGCTGAGCAACAGCAAACATTCATCTCTCTACTTCTAGACTGTAGATGCATGTGATCTGCTGCTCAAGTTCCTGTCACCATGCCATCTCACCAGGATACCTATACCCTCAAATTGTGAGCCACGATGAACCTTTCCTTCTTTAAATTGCTATTTTATCACTGCAATTAGAAGAGTGACTAAAGATTAACTTGATAAATTCTTAAAAAGGCAAGTAGAGAGTTTAAATTCTCATGCTGTTATCAGATGTAAGGCTGAGGAACAAGAATTTTTAATGGCAGAAATATAAGACTAATTTGTAGAAGTGCAAAAATGGGTGAAAGTTTGGTATCAGTTTATAATAAACGTATTCATTTTTGTTTGGGGGAGTTGTTTTGTTTTTGGTGGGTTATTTGTTTGTTTTGTTTTCCAAGACAGGGCTTCTCTGTGTAGCTCTGGCTGTCTTAGAATTCAGTCTGTAGATCAGGCTGACCTTGTGCTCACAGAGATCTGCTTGCCTATGCCTGCTGAGTGCTGGTATTAAAGCAATGAGCCACCAGTGCCTGACTTAAAATGTGTAGCTCAGGCTGACCTAGAACTCATGATGCTCTTGTCTTTGCCTCCTCCGTGTGTGTGCCACCACAGCCAGTGACAGAGTAGTTTCTAATCTATAAATCTCTTACAGAAATAAGAAATGAATTAAATAGGGGTGGAAATATAACTCAGTAGTAGAGTTCATGAGGCCCAGGGGATCCAAATCCAGAAAAAGAAGAAAATGGGAATGAGAAGAAAAGGAGATAGAGGGGGAAACGGAAGGAGTAAAATACTTCTAAATATAAAGGAACTAGAAGTCTTTCAAACAGTTCTTAAAGCTAACGTTTTTAGAGGGTAAAATTTTAGACCTGAGTTTTTCCGACAAAAGAAACAAAGAAACACTGTGAGTGCATATGAGGAGAATGCTGTCCTTGGCCAGGGACCTTGCATCTTTGTTCAAGGCTGAACTACAGAAAACCTTCCTCCCACTTCCGCTTTAGTCAGAATGTTTTGTGACAGCCTTTGTTGCAGACACCACTATGCCCTTGGGTAGGAAATTCATAATCTAAGGCCATTTCCATAAAATTGTTCTGAGAACCCTTCTGAATCAGACACCTGGCTCTTCAGTACTGCTAATCAACCCTCTTAAAGGTCATTTTAAATTAAGAGTCTGTCATAGCTCATTGTAAAGTGACCCTGACCTCATCCCTGCTCAGCAAGGTCTCTTAAGCAGTGCATATGCATCAGAGCATTTTATAACCACATTGGGAGACATGTGATCTGGGTCAAAATATGAAGATGGAGTCATTTTCAAGGACATTGTTGCAACAAAGAAGTATAATTGAAGTAAGTTGATTCCAAGAAAATTTTGGCCACTGTTATGGGCCTTCTCTCCAACAGGCTGAGCAAATCATAAATTATTCACAGGCATCAGTGAGCTATTCTGATTTTCCTGATGAGATTCTGGCTACCATACCATGCCCAGCTCATCCACAATTTATTCTAACAAGAGAGCACTCTTACCCTGGACAGGGCCTCATGTCCTTGAAGACCCAACTTCCAAAACCCTGACTGAGCTTCATGACAGTATTATTTCTTTAAACCACAAGGTGGCGCTCGCAAACTTCCTCGGCACTGAACAACCTGGCAGCTGAATCCCAATCCTTGGGAACTCTAAGTAAAGATATATCAGAGAAAGATTATCTAATCCAGCTTACCTATTTTGTAGATGAGCACACTGAAGCCTAAAAAAAAAAAAAAAAAAAAAAAAAAAAAATGTAAATTACCTAATCCAAGCCACACTTGCAGTTCGGAGGAGCCAGGATCCAAGTTCAGATTCTCAAACTCACTTTCATTTCACAAGGAGACAGTGCTTTCCAAAGCAAAAGTCTTAAACAAAACCTACTGTCTCTATGTCTTCTACCACCCTCCCTCAGGTCAATATGATAGAATTGGCCTTGAGGCATTGCTGAAGATCCACCAGATTCTCAGGCTAATTTGAAAATGAATAATGGGTAGAATAACTGGAGTCCTAACATGTTTGCCATCCTGTCCCCTCCCCCTGACCTCCACTGCTTGTCCATCTAAACCAACTTATAGAAGTTCACGGGACACCTTAGTTCAGATTACCAGGAACCCTTAATGAACCCCCAGTCTGCCAACCCTTCACTGGACCAAAATTCATCTACCTAATGGTTTGTTTATATTCCTACCATATTTATTCCCTTCTCAGGTCCCTCCATTCCCACCCATCTAGCTCATAATTTGTTTATATTCCTATTGTACTTGTTTCTTTCTCAAGCCACTCCATTCCCCTCTATATAATGATATATCTACATTCCCAATGTATTGGTGACTTTCTCGATGCCATTGCAAAATCCCTGATGACAAACACAACTCAAGGGTTTGTTTTGGTCAGGGTTTAAGAAGGGATACAATCACAGCAAGGTGACTGGCTGTTCACAATGAGTTAGGAAGCAGGATCAGACAAGAAATGGAGCAGGTTTTAAAACCCTAAGGCACACCCAATTGACCTACTTCCTGAAGTAAAACTCCACTTCTTAAAGGTTCGACGACCTTTAAAAACCATGCCACCAGCTTGAAACAGAACATGAGATACTTTACACTCAAATCACATCACCCTTAGTTGTTTGGGGTTTTGTTTTGAATTGTAGGAAATGGAACCCTGGCCCTGGAGCATCCTGGAACACCACAATCCTCTCTACCCAAGTTCTCCAGAATCCCAGAGGACTTATTCTGCCATAGATTCTTTCTTTATTCCTGTGTGGGAAATGCTCTGTCAAGGCTTCTTATAAAACCCCACTTGCAGACCCTTGGTCCTTGTCCTTCTCACTGGAAAGCTTCTCTCTTTTATCTTACACTGCACACCTCTTTCCTGTGCTTATACAACAGAGACCCTCACTTGCTACTTTACTTTTTTAATAGTTTGATCTGTTTTTCAACTGACAGTTAATTGTGCATATTTATGAAAATAACATGATTACTTTGGTGTATGTATACATTATATAAAGATCAATTTAGGCTAGGCATGTTATCCACCATCTCAAATGACTTTCACTTCTTTGTGATAAGAACATTCAAAACCCTCTCATCTATGTTGATAATTGTCACTACATTGTGTTATAGACCATGAGAACTATCTAGCAGTCACTTTGAATCCACTCTCCCAACTTGCTTTTTTTTTTCAGTGCAGGTGTTTGACCTTGTGATGGTTTGAAAGAAAATGGCCCCCATAGGCCCATAGGGAGTGGCACTATTAGGAGGTGTGTCCTTGTTGGAGGAAATTTGGCATTGTTGGAGGAAGTGTGTCAGTAGAGGCAGATTTTAAGGTTTCTGACACTTGAGCTAGGCCAGTGGTTCATGGTCTCTTCCTGCTGCCTACCTTCAGATCCAGATATAGAACTCTCAGCTACATCTCCAGCACCACGTTTACATGTATGCCACCATGCTTCCCACCATGATGACAATGTTTCCCTTTATAAGTGTTGCTGTGGTCACAGTGTCTCTTCACAGCAATAGAAACCCTAATTAATACAGAAATTGATACTAGGGACTAGGGCGTTGCTGTGATAGGCCTGACCGTGCTTTTTTTTTCCGAGGAGGAAGGGGAATGTGGACTTTGGAATTTTGAATTAGGAACGTAATGGTATGCCTTTAATCCCAGCACTTGGGAGTCTACAGAATGAGTCCTAGGACAGTCAGGGCTACACACACACACACACACACACACACACACACACACACACACACACACACACACAGAGAGAGAGAGAGAGAGAGAGAGAGAGAGAGAGAGAGAGAGAGAGAGAGAGAGAGAGGGAGGGAGGGAGGGAGGGAGGGAGGGAGGGAGGGAGAGAGGGAGAGAGGGAGAGAGGGAGAGAGGGAGAGAGGGAGAGAGGGGGAGAGGGAGAGGGAGAAGGAGAGGGAGAGGGAGAAGAAGAGGGAGAGGGAGAGCATATCATGCACCACATGCATACAGGGTAAATAGATGTAATTTAAAATAGTAAGTTGTTTAAACTTCCCAAGTAGCCTTTATTACATACCTAGAACCACTAGAGGGCACAACTGAGTTTTAGAAAACTGGTCAACACTAAATTTGAAGCGAGAAAAGAGAAACATTAGAATAATAAAACAATGCAACAGAAAATTATTAGCTTTTATACAATTTCCTTCTCTATTAGTTCACTGGCCATCTTTTACCTTGTGAGATAATTAAATTAAATATATTTTACACTTCAGTTTTAATATAAAATTAATATTCCAAAGTACATAGAGATAGGATTTGTTGCATAGTAAAACAAGTGATGTTTTCATTATAAAAGAACTGGGTGGCAGTGCAACATGCCTTTAGTCCCAGCACTCAGGAGGGAGAGGTAGATAGATCTCTGTGAGTTCGAGGCGAGGCCAGCCTGGACTACAGAGCAAGTTCCAGGACAGAGAAACCCTGTCTCGAAAAAAGAAAAAAGAAAATGAGAGTTGGTTTTTTCACCTATATTTTTGCCTTTTTTAGATAATGCAGCCTAGCGACAATGTTTTTGTTTTGTGTTTTGTTGTTTCTTTTGCTGTTGTTTTGCTTTGTTTGGGTGATAGGATCCTACTGTGTCTAATTTGATCAGTTGAGAAAACATAGATTTCTGAAGGTTTGAGACTAGGAGACCAGATGTTCCACACATCAAGCTGTTACAGGAAGTTTCCCCACCCACTGCCAATGTCATGCTTAGTTCTTGACAGACTTCCCTTTCCTGTTTCCTTTTTCCCCCTTTCAATTTTTTTCCTTCAAAGTTTATTCAAAGGCTACTGTCAAAACCATCTTCCTCTATTGTCCCAACGATGACGCCATTCCTTTCCCTTGCTGGAGTTTGCCTTCTTCCCATGAACTTTGACTGTCGCCTTCTTGCTGCTTCTCATCAATTGCTACACAGGATTGTCTTATTTGCTTTGTTTGGAGGGTTTGGGGGAGAAGGGCAGGAGGGGTGTTCTTCCTTTGCTAAAACTAAATCTCCCTGTATAGCTCAGGCCAGAATACTTTTTTGTTGTTGTTGTTGTTTTTTTTTTTTTTTTTTTTTTTTTTTTGGAGACAGGGTTTCTCTGTGGCTTTTGGAGCCTGTCCTGGAACTCACTCTTGTAGACCAGGCTGGTCTCAAACACACAGAGATCCACCTGCCTCTGTGTCCCGAGTGCTGGGGTTAAATTCGTGCACCACCACTGCCCAGATGATTTTAATTTTTAAAATGTCTGAGTCTTAGACATGAAATTGCAACACTGTCTCATTTCCACTGCACTCTGTGATGCCATTTTAAAATGGTATCTTTTGAGTGAGCTACAAATAACTCAGTGAATAGCATTACATTGGCAGAGAACCTTCCAGTCAGGACAGTAAAAGCAAGGACTTCCAGAGGATCTTATTCTCAATCTCCAATTTGCCACAGAAATACTGGGATCACAAACACATACTACTCTGCCAGACATTACATGGGATCTGGGGACCTGAACTCTAGTCCTCACACTTGTGCAGAAGTACCTGAATTGTGGGGCCATCTCCCCTACTCCCTATCTATAAGTTAGACTCCACTGTGCTAGCTGTTCTCCAGCTCTGCTCTGTGGTTGATAACTCATGGAGCAGAAGAATTTCCCAACTATATGAACCAATTCCTTATGATTGTGCCTATGTGCATGCACGTTTTATTGGACCCGTTTCTCTGGAGAACTTTAATGGAAGCATCTTAAGATTCACCTATGAAACTTTCCAAAAGCCAAGAAGAATGAAGAAATAATGACTGCAGCAGTCTATGCTTCTTGTCTGAGTATACAAGAAATAAATGGTTTGTGCCAGTCTTAACTACATCACTCGCTAAATGTTTGACTTTGAGTAACTCACTCAATATACCTGTCCCCTTCATTCATTCATTTATCCACTCAACAAATACTGGCAGAATTTCTTTCATTTGCCAGGTACTGAAAGTACTGGGATACAAAAGTTGATAAGATAAAGCCTAGTTCTTTAAAAGTTCAATGTAGTGAAAGCAGGGAAGATATTATAAAAAATATCACATTCAGTATAAAAGGTATAATGTTGAGTTATTGAACATCACTTCTTCCTATTCTCCCCATATACAAAACCTAGGTTTCTGAATTTTAAACACCTTATTTTATACACAGTTGGGCTTCAAGCAATATCTATTCTCCCACCTTCTCTTTCTGGAATTACCTTTCCAGATCACACACCACTGCCTTCCAAAGCTATCTCCTCTTTGCCTAAGATTTAATCCAATTCTAAATTGCCAATGTTTATTTTCTAGTCTTCTAATTTTTGAAAAAATTAGCCATTATTCATTGTTCATATTCTATTATATAATATTCTACTGTTGAGTATCTAAAAGTAGGATATGTTCCTACATTTCATCCACTTTAGTAAGAATTTCTTGAGTAATATAGAAGATTTGCTATTGTTGACTTAGCAAGAGAAACTAGGAAATCACTTTATTTCAATGTTCTTATTTTCATAAGCCAGACAATATTTCATAATGGAGATATTTAGAATGTTAATATGTTACAAGAATAATTAATTTATAATGTTCTCATAATAAGAAAATTATCAATATCTTTTATGAGAATAAAAATCTGTCCATAATAAACATAATAAACTCCCAAAAGTATTCCTTTATGTGAGAATTCAAATTCTCTCCTCACCATGGTGCAAGGGATTGAACCCAGGAGCTTGGACATGCTAGGCTAGAACTCCACCACTGAGCTACATTTCCAGCAAGGATATGATCTATAGTTTTAACTGATCTAAATTTAACTCTAGCAGAACTCCTAAGCCACATATTACTTACAGTTACAATTTCCCCATGTGTGATTAAGGAAGTAGGTGCTGGGGAAAAAAAAAAAAAAAAAAGCTGCTGGCCTGGGAACAATTTAGCAGTTCATAGAGGCAACAGTACAACATGAAAGACATGAGATTACAGCTGTTCAACCTGGTCATCTTGGTTCACAGATACCTATACCTGTTTCCTCACCTTAAACATTTACAAATTACAATGGCATTCCCTTTTGTCACAAACAGGATTTGTCTGACTCTCCAGGCTTTCACCTTCCACTGCTACCTGAAAATATATGTTCAGTATAAGGGAATTAAAGGCATTAGGAACTTGCCTAGGTGAAATAAATGATACCTACCTTCAAAAATAAGTGACCAGACAGGAGACCACTTCCTGAACATAACTCCAGTAGCACAGACACTGAGATTGACAATCAATGGGACCTCCTCAAACTGAGATGCTTCTGTAAGGCAAAGGACACAGTCCACAAGAGCAAAAGGCATCCCAGAGAGTGGGAAAAGATCTTCACTAACCCTACATCGGACAGAGGGCTGATCTCCAAAATATACAAAGAACTCAAGAAACTAGTCAACAAAACACCAAATAACCCTATTAAAAAATGGAGTACAGAACTGAAGAGAGAATTCTCAATAGAGGAAATCAAAAAGGCTGAAAGACACTTAAGAAAGTGCTCAACATCCTTAGCTATCAGGGAAATGCAAATCAATACCGTCTTACCTGCCAGAATGGCTAAAATTAGGAACATCAATGACAACTTATGCTGGAGAGGATGTGGAGAAAGGGGAACACAGCTCCACTGCTGGTGGGAGTGCAAACTTGTACAGCCATTTTGGAGATCAGTATGGCCATTCCTCAGGAAAATGGGAATCAGTCTACCACAGGACCCGGAAATTTTAGGCATATACCCAAATGATCCACATCCATGCAAGAAAGACATCTGTCCAACTATGTTCATTGCAGCATTATTTGTAATAGCAAGAACCTGGAAGCAACCTAGATGCCCCTCAACTGAAGAATGGATAAAGAAGATGTGGCACATTTACACAATGGAATACTCTCTGGGGGGGCGGACAATGGAATCTTGAAATTCACGGGCAAATGGATGGAACTTGAAGAAACCATCCTGAATGAGGTAACCCAGTCACAAAAAGAGGAACATGGTATGTACTCACTCATATATTTTAGACATAGAGAAAAGGATCACCAGCCTATAATTCACACCACCAGAGAAACTAGGATACAAGGGGGATTCTAAGAGATTCATACAAGGTCCCTCACAGAAGAGGAAAGGAACAAGATCTCCTCAGCATATTGGGGAAGGGCAGTGAGTGGAGAAGAGGCTAGGGGAAAGAGAAGGGGAGGAAAGGAAAGCACGTGGGACTAGGGAGATTGAGTCAGGGGAGGAATAGATGAGAGGAGAGAGAGAGAGAGGGAGAGGGAGAGGGAGAGGGAGAGGGAGAGGGAGAGGGAGAGGGAGAGGGAGAGAGAGAGAGAGAGTACTAAAAAGGGAGCCATTATAGGTTTGAAGAGAAGACTGACTCTAGAGAAATGTTCAGAGATCTACAATACTGACCCCAACTAACAATTTGAGCAACAATGAAAGGCTACCATAAATGTCCTTCCCTGATAGATAATGAGATTGGTGACTAACTTATCCACCATCATAGAGCCCTCATCTAGTAGCTGATGGAAACAGAAGCAGATACCCACAGCTAAACACTGAGCCGAACTGGAATCCAGATGCAGAGAGAAAGGACAAGACCAGGGTGTAGAAAACAGAGACAGCTGAGCTGAACAAGGAGGAGCTCATGGGCCCCCAGACTGATAGCTGTGAATACAGCATTGAATGACTCAGACCCCCTGAATGTGGGTGTTAGGAGGACTGGGCAGTCTATGGAGTCTCTAGTAATGGATCAGTATTTACCCCTAGTATTCTAATGGACTTTGGGGGCCCATCCCACATAGAGGGATGCTTTCTCAGCCTAGGCCCTCCCCCAAATAATATGACAGACTTTGAAGACTCCCCATGGAAGGCCTTACCCTCCCTGGGGAGTACAAAGGGGAGGGGCTGGGGTTTGGTGGGCATGATAGTGGAGGGTGGGAGTGTGAGGGAACTGGGATTGACATGTAAAACAACCCTTTTTCAAATTTAAATTAAAAAGGAAAAAAGAATTAATTGGGGGGTCGGACCAGAGAGGGTATGGGGAGGGGCTGGGAGGAGAATAGGGAGGGGAAACTTCAGCTGAGATATAAAATAAGTAAATAAATTTATTTTAAAAAGAAAAAAAAGAACCATATTAGATTAGGATTTCTGATGAATAGTATTTTGCAGTTATTCACTCAAACTTCTTCTGAAACCTGCATAAACCATGGTTTTTAAGCAAAATTTAAATACCTGAAAAATAATTGTATATGAAATATCTTACCAAGTGTAAAAAATTTTAATATTCCATTTTAGTCTGCCAAGTTGAGTTGACCATAGTTAAGCTTTGCATGATACCATAGTGATAAGATCCCATAATAGCTAATAGCATGATATGAAGTAATAGTCTTCTCTTTTTCTTTTCTTTTCTTTTTTTTTTTTTTTTTCCTGTTTTTTAGAGATAGGGTTTGTCTGTGTAACAGCCCTGGCTGTCTGAAACTCACTCTGTAGACCAGGCTGGCCTCGAATTCACAGAGATCCACCTGCCTCTACCTCTCTAGTGCTGGGATTAAAGGTGTGTGCCACCACCTACTTCAAATGACTTGTCAGATTTAGATGACCCCTTCAGGAAGGCATCACCCTACATATGGAGTGGGGAGATGGGATGGGAGGGTGGAAGAGAGGGAGGGAGGGATGGAGAAGGAACTGGGATCCATATGTAAAATAAGAAAAATAAATTTAAAAAGTATGTGCCACCACCGCCCAGGTATGAAGTAATATTCTTCATGTCTTAATTCAGCTTATTCATTTGTAAAACATTTACAAAGGACCACCTAGTGTATTATATCTTAGTCTATACTAAACATTTTGTGGTTCTTAGTAACTTAAAAAAAGCAAAATACTGGGACATATACTAAGAACTCAGAGAACTTCCTGTCTCTGCCTCCTGAGTGCTGGGATTAAAATTCTGTGCCATCACCATCTGGCAGGCATTCTTATGAATCCTCAAAACTGTGCTTTCTAAAAAACTTAGCAGCCATGTATGGACAACTCAAAACATATGTGATGGCTCTCACAATTTGGAAGATGCTATTTTCATAACACAAATATGACTAACTTTCACATAGAGATTTCTCTTGTGGGAATCATTCATTTTCCATAAAAAGCACATCAATATTTGTGCTCACATCATGTAAAATTAATTCCAATAAGTTGAAAATGAAGGAAAGGAGGAGACAAAGGAATAGACATTTTGGAAAAAAAAAAATTAACCAAAAAAAAAAAAACACCACAGGTAAGAAACTCAGTTTATGTTATGGTGAATGACTTAAAATTTATTTGAACTTCTGTCCAGAAAAACATTTTGGCTCCCCTCAAATCTCTTAGGGGTCTATTGTCTAATAGATTTTATTTGAAAACCCTGAAACATGAAAAAAAAATTTTTAAAAAAGGTTTCAGAATAAACAACTTCTTTAAGTTTTTTTCAAAGCCTCACATTTCCCTATAAAAAGTACCAATCTCATTCCTTTAAGATGATGTATGTCCAGAGAACAAAGCATTTCCTGAGTCTGTTTCAAGTGTAAAGGACCCATTCCAAAGTGCTTACCATGTCCTTTCAAGAAGCTGAAAGGGATGGGGTTTGGGGGGGAAAAATACAGAAATCTATATGAAACCTTGAGGTTTTTTTGTTTGTTTGTTTGTTTGTTTAAGCACACAGCTATTCAAAATCCTATGAGCTATTTTACAAACTTGATTTGTTTGTTTGTTTTGTATTTATTTATTTTTTTAAAACAGGATCTCTCAATGTAGCTCTGGCTGTCTTTGAACTTACTCTGTAGATCAGTCTATCCTCAAACTTACAGAGATCTGAGATTCAAGACCTATCTTCCATCACCTCTCAAGTGCAGAAATTAAAGATGTGTGCCACCACTGCCTGACTGATAAGTTTGTTTCTTAGACATGTTTATTTACGTTTAGGGTCATCTATTTGAATGTCGATGTAAGGCTATGACAGTGCAAAGATCTTTGGATTCTGAGCAAAATATAAATTTTGGTACTATTTTAGTGGACACAGGATCTTCTCTGGGAGTGATGAAAATATTATGGGACTAGTAGTCATAGCTTAATGAATGTACTTAAAAAGCCACTCAACTATAAACTTTAAGGGTAAATTTTACTACATATAAATTATATCTCAGTTGAAGTTATTCTGATCTCAAAATCTGGTGCCCTTTTGTAGCTTTGTATCTAATATGGGCAAACAAATTTCACAGTTCTTAGGATGTCAGTTTTTCTACTCTAAAATGAAGGAATTGAGCAAAGCAAATAGTCTTTGGAACTATATTACAATTCCTTAATGAATGATAAAAATCAGTTTCATTAATGGCAATTAAAACCCTTTGAAAATTGACAGAAAGAACTATATTGTGTCATGTTTTGTTAAACATTTGCTTCCTTTGTATATATATGTGTGTAATAGATATGATGCAAATACTTTCCCACCATGGGTTGCAGTAAAAATGTTAGAAACCAAGTATATCAGCTGATTTATAATATACTTCTTATAGTTTAGTTATTTTAACATTATACAATTTGAAAGTACTAAATTTTCCACTGTATTTTGTAAACCTCACAGGTAACATTTTTTAAACAGTGTGTTAGACATTGTTCTCAACTTTCTATGTATTAAGTCAATCTTCACAATAGTCTAGGAAGCAACTTCATTCAAAAGGCAGGAAAATGAAGGAAAGAAAAATTAATCGTTAAGACTAAAGTCATTCCACCAAAAGGGAGAGAGCTGGGAATCGAGGCCAAAATAATTCATTTTTAAAGCTACCACTCAACTACTGTGGCATACTATCCAGAGTTCTCACAATACTTTTTTATGTTTAAAAAGGGCATACAATCTTTTAATGTGTTTTTGTTTGGTGGTGAATGTTATTTTTTAAAAGTCACTATTTTGCTGATAGGAAATAAACCTCATTAGAGATACCACTAAGGGGATAAAGGAAGTATAGCCTTCAAGTCAGTCTGGCCCATCAATCCTTTGTGGGGTTAAAGGTTTCCACTGAGAATTAGAAACTTTTATAAAATACAAATAAGGTGGCAGGTGTCTCTGTATTAAAGAATTCTTCCTCAAGAAAAAGTAAAACATCTATAATTCTGTTTCTCTTAATATGAATATTTTTTGAGTTTGGTATATTCCTTTGAACTCAAAGTTTGAATGTGTGTTTAGCATGTGCAATGCAAAAGAAAGGCCTTGGCTTCAGTCCCCAGCACAGAAGGAGCTGGACACTGGGGTACACACATCTAACCTCAGAACCTCAGTTGATTAAAGCATGGCTCGAAGTTTAAGGACAGTTTTGGCTACACAGAAAGAGCCTGTCTCAAAAACATTTCTTTCCCTTCCTTCAGCTTTAGTTTGATTGAATTTAGCCAGGAGCATGTGCACTGTGTGTCCTGAGATCAGAATTGTTCTAATTTGCTTTTTTATAAAAGCAAATGATGAGCAGGGCAGTGGTAGCATATGCCTTTACTCCCAGCACTTGGGAGGCAGAGGCAGGTGGATATCTGTGAGTTCAAGGTCAGCCTGGCCTACAGAGTGAGTTCCAGAACAAGCTCCAAAGCTACACAGAGAAAGAGAAACCCTGTCTCAAAAAAACAAAACAAGCAAACGATCATAGCATGCCTGAGAACCGAAAACCAAATTTAGAAGAATGGCTAAAATATTTTTTATTTTTAGTACAATTCTCTGTCTTACTTTTTCTTTTTCTTTTTCTTTTTTTTTAAATGATGGGTGACCCACCACCAACAACAATAATACATAAGTTGTAATGAGGTATTAGAAGTTGGAAGCTTAGTCAGGTATGACATTGCTTTCCTTTAGGTGGATCTCCCAGTTCCAGGACAGCCAGGTCTACATTGAGAAATCCTGTGTCAAAAAGCCAAATATTAAAATTCAAAAATAAAAGGAAGCTTACTTGAGTATCTTTTAGTAGGACTGATGGATTTAAAGTAGACTTTACCATGAGGTTTTGTTCTCTTGTTTCATTATGAGCATATTGAACTTCAGTTACATTGATACTGAAAGATCTAGATTCAGTTAGATGATTTCTCTGAGCCATGTATAGCAGTTCCCTTTGTGACAGGACTCTAGAGCCTCCCTCTGAATACACCATAATACATTGTATGCATTTATTTAACATACTTAGATTTTTTTACCCAGACATTCCATCCTGCAATCTGGATTTTGCTATTATACATTTAGAAGTTGTAGTCTAACATAGTTTGCTCTTTTACCTTTAGTTCAACTCAAATTTGAATATCTAACTATATTTAGCAATAGAAAATGGCTTACAGTATTTTCTTAATTTTTTTCTGTTGCTGGGAATTGAACTGAGGGTCTCGTGGATGCCAGACATGCAATCTACCACTAAGCTACATTTCCAGCCCCCTATTATTCCCCTTATAGTACTACACTATAAATTGTTAAATTTAAATATGCCTGCTAATTCCTAAGAGACCAGGAATGACATAGCTATTCAGGAAGAATTTTACAAATTCTTTGTGGAATTTAAAAGGGATGGGAACTCTTGGCTGAGGTGGATCCCCCCCCATGCCCACACACTTGCCATAGTCCTCTCCTTGGAAATATGTTGAAGATAACGATCCCAGCAAAGAATGTAAGTAATGTAGAGAAGTAGAGAAAAGGCACTTGCTTAAAGCACAAAATGAGACATGAACTTCTGGTTTGTAAAAGCGTCTTTGGGAAAATCAGATTACAGATGAAAAAAACTGTGTGACCAGCCCCATATAGGATTCCTGGTCATTTTTTTTTTTTTACTTTGATTTTTATTTTTCCTTATTAAGTTACTTTTTTTCCTACTCTTTTTTTAAAATTTATTTATTTTTCTTATTTTACACATTGATTCCAGTTCCCAGTCTATCCCTCCCTCCCTCTCTTCCACCCTCCCATGCCTCCCGACCACCCCACACATGTAGGGTGATGCCTTCCTGGAGGGGTCATCTAAATCTGTCAAGTCCTTTGGAGTAGGGACTAGGCCCTCCCTCCTGCCTCTAGGTTAAAGGAGTATCCTTATGGGGAATGTGCTCTCAACATCCTTTTGTGCACCAGGGATGCATCCTGGTTCCACTGTCAGAGGTCCCTTAGACTGCCCAGGCCTTCTGAGACCCACATTCAGGGGGTCTGGGTCAGTCCTATGCCAGTGTCCCAGCTATCAGACTGGGGTGCATGAGCTCCCCCTTGTTCAGGTCAGCTGACTCTGTGGGTTTCTCCTGCCTGGTTTTGACCCCTTTGCTCATCACTCCTCCCTCTCTGTAACTGGATTTCAGGAGTTCAGCTATGTTTAGCTGTGATTCCATCAGCTACTAGATGAAGGTATGGGATATCTTTCCCTTTCCAGTATCTTCTTTAATTTCTTTCTTTAAGACTCAAAAGTTCTTGCTATATGTCTTTCACTTGAGTGGTAAGCATTACCCCAAGATATTTTATGTTGTTTGTGGCTATTGTAAAGGGTGATGTTTCTCTGATTTCTTTTTCAGCCCCTTTATCTTCTGCATATAGTAGGGGAACTATTTTTTTTAAGTTAATTTTGTATCCTGCCACTTTACTGAAGGTGTTTATCAGCTGTAGGAGTTAGGAGTTCCCTGGTAGAGTTTTTCAGGCCACTTATGTAAACTATCATATCATCTGCAAATAGTGAAAGGTTGACTTCTTCCTTTCCAATTTGTATCCCCTTGATCTCCTTTTGTTGTTTTAAGGCTCTAGCTAGTACTTCAAGTACAATGAAGAGATAAGAAGAGAGTGGGCAGCCTTGTCTTGTTCCTGATTTTAGAGTACTCACATTGAGTTTGTCTCCATTTAGTTTGATGTTGGCTGTTGGTTTGCTGTATATTGTTTTCATTATGTTTAGGTATGTTCTTGTTATACCTGGTCTCTCCAAGACCTTTATCATGAAGGAGTGTTGGATTTTGTCAAAGGTTTTTTTCATAATCTAGTGAGATGATCATGTGGTTTTGCTTTTTCAGTTTGTTTATATGATGGATTACATTGATAGATTTTCATGTTGAACCCTCCCTGCATCCTACTTGGTCATGGTGGATGATTTCTCTGATGTGTTCTTGGATTCGATTTGCCAGTGTTTTATTGAGTATTTTTGCATCAATGTTCATGAGGGGTATTGGTCTGTAGTTCTCTTTCTTAGTTGTGTCTTTGTGTGACTTAGGTACCAGGGTAATTGTAGCCTCATGAAAAGAGTTTAGCAATGACCCTTCTGCTTCTATTATATGGAACACTTTGAGAAGTGTTGGTATTAGCTATTCTTTGAATTTCTGGTAGAATTCTGCACTGAAACCATCTGACCCTGGGCATTTTTTGGTTGGGAGACTTTCGATGACTGCTTCAATTTCATTAGGGGTTATAGGTCTATTTAAATTGCTTATTTGGTCTTGATTTAATTTTGGTAAGTGATATTTACCCAGAAAACTGTTCATTTCTGTTAAATTTTCAAATTTTGTGGAGTGCAGATTTTCAAAGTATGACCTGAAGATTCTCTGTTTCCTCTGTGTCTATTGTCATGTCTCCCTTTTCATTTCTGATTTTGTTATTTGCATGTTCTCTCTCTGTCTTTTGGTTAGTTTAGATAAAGGTTGTCTCTCTTGTTGATTTTCTCAAAGAACCAATTCTTTGTCACATTGATTCTTTGTATTGTTTTCCTAGTTTCTACCTTATTGATTTCAGCCTTCAAAATGATTATATCCTAGAGTCTACTCCTTTGGGGTGAGTTTGTTTCTTTTTGTTCTAGAGCTTTCAGTTGTGCTGTTTATTCTCTAGTGACTATTCTCCAGTTTTTTCATGTGGATATTTAGGGCTATGAACTTTCCTCTTAACACTGCTTTCAAAGTGTCTCATAAGTTTGGGTATGTTGTGTCTTCATTCTCATTGAATGCTAGGAAGTTTTAAATTTCTTTCTTTATTTCTTCCATAACCCAGGAATGGTGTAATTGTGCACTGTTCATTTTCCATGAGTTTGTAGGGTTTCTGCAATTTGTTGAATTCTAACTTTAAAGCATGGTGGTCTGATAAGTTACAGGAGGATATTCCAAAATTTTTATGCATACTTAGTATATTTCTGGGTATGTGTTCAATTTTAGAGACGGTTCCATGTAGCACTGAGAGAAAGGTATATTCTTTTGTGTTTGGATGGAATGTTCTATAAATGTCTGTTAACTCAAATTGGGTCATAACTTCTGATAGTTCTTTTGTTTCTTTGTTAAGCTTCTGTCTGGTGGTCCTGTCTAGTGTTGAGAATAGGGTGTTGAGGTTTTATGTGAGATTTGAGTTTTAGAAATGTTTTTTTACAAATGTAGGTGCCTTTGTTTTGGGGGCATAGATGTTCAGAATTCAGACTTCATCTTGATGGATTTCTCCTGTGATAAATAAGAAATGACCTCCTTCATCTCTTGTGATTGATTTTAAAGTATAATTTGTTAGATATTAGGATTGCTACACCTGCTTGTTTCTTGGGTCTATTTGATTTGAAAGTCTTTTCCCAACACTTACTTCTGAGGTGATGTCTGTCTTTGAAGTGGATGTGTTTCTTGTATGCAGCAAAAGGATGAATTCTGTTTTAGTATCTATTCTTTTTGCCTGTGTCTTTTTATAGGCGAATTAAGACTATTACTATTGAGGGATATTAATGTTAATTCTTGATTGTTTTGGATTTGCTGTTGGTGGTGTTGTGTGTGGATTTCCCCCACTTTTCTTTTGGCTGTTAGTAAAGTGGGATTATCTATTGCTTATGATTTTGTGGGTGTAGTTAATTTTCTTGGGTTGGAGTTTTCCTTCCAGAACTTTTTTTAGGGCTGGATTAGTTGATGTATATTGTTTAAATCTGGTTTTGTCATGGAATATCTTGGTTTTTCCATCAATAGTGATTAAAAGCTTTGCTGGATATAGTAGTCTGGGCTGGCATCCATGATCTCTTAGTGTTGGTAAAATATCCAGGTCCTTCTGTCCTTCAGAGTTTCCATGGACAAGTCAGGTGTAATTCTGATAGGTTTGCCTTTATATGTTACTTGGCCTTGGCCTTTTTTCTTTGCCTCTCTTAGTATTTTTTCTTTATTCTGTATGTTTGGTGTTTTGATTATTATGTGGAGAGGGCACTTTGTTTTGTGGTCCACTCTATTTGGTGTTCTGTAAGCTTCTCGTACTTTCATTGGCATGTCTTTCTTTGGGTTGGGAAAGTTTTCTTCTATGATTTTGTTGAATATATTTTCTGCACCTTTGAGTTGGGTTTCTTTACCTCCTTCTATACCTATTATTCTTAGGTTTGGCCTTTTCACGGTGTCCCATATTTCCTGGATATTTTGTGCCAGGGATTTGTTGGACTTAAGATTTTCTTTGGTCGATGAATCTATTTCTCCTAGTGTATCTTCAACACCTGAGATTCTCTCTTCCATCTCTTGTATTCTATTGGTTATGCTTGTATCTGTGGTTCCTGATTGTTTGACTAGCTTTTCTATTTCCAGCATTCCCTTAGTCTCTCTCTCTCTCTCTCTCTCTCTCTCTCTCTCTCTCTCTCTCTCTCTTTGTGTGTGTGTGTGTGTGTGTGTGTGTGTGTGTGTGTGTGTGTGTGTGTTTGTCTCTATTTAAGCTTTCAAAGCTTGCACTGTTTGAATTGTTTCTTGTAATTTTTGGTTTGTCTTTTTCTCCATTTCTTGAATATTTTCTTCCATTCCTTTAAGGAATTTTCTCATTACCTCTTTGAAGGTCTCTATCATCACCATAAAGTTGTTTTTAGGGTAGTTCTCTTCTGCTTCATTTGTGTTGGGATGTTCAGGTCTTGCTGGTGTGGAGTCCCTAGACTCTGGTGTCGTCATATTGATCTTTCTGTTGTTTACCGTATTCTTATAGTTGTCTACCCATCTCTTCTGCCAGTGCATACTTGTAGGGTCTCTCCCTCTTCTGGTTATGGGACCAAGGTTCTCTTCTGGTGGGTGCAAGCAGTCCAATACTCGGATGGCTCTCCTACTCCAGTGGGTGGTGGTGGGACTCCTCTCGTGGTTGGAGGCTGGACCAGGATGCTGGCAAATTCCAGATGAGCCAGTCCATTAGCCCCTTCCTACTCCCCCTACGGAGTCCTCAGTTCTAAGGATGCCCAATTAATTCCTTTTTGTTGTTGGTTTTTTTGTTTGTTTTGAGACAGAGTTTCTCTGTAGCTTTGGAGGCTGTCCTGGAACTAGCTCAGTAGACCAGGCTAGCCTTGAACACAGAGATTGGCCTGCCTCTTGAGTGCTGGGATTAAAGGCAAGGGCCACCATTGCCAGGCTCTAATTAATTCTTTTAAGACTAATCTCATACATTTAAGTTTGTCCCAACCCTTTCTTAGGGATATAGTATTGTAATAGAATTTTCAATGAGTTTATAGAACCTCACTTTTTCGCCCGCTGGTAGTAGGGCAGGCCTTTAATCCCAGCTCTTGGGAGGCAGACACAGGTGAATTTCTGTGAGTTTGAGGTCAGCTAGGTCTACACAGAGAGTTCCAGGACAGGCTCCAAAGCTACAGAGAAACCCTGTCTCCAAAAACCAAAACACAGCAAGAAAAACCAAACTAAAACAAAAACCCAACAGAACTTCACATTTTTTAAAATGTGTGTTGTGCATTTAATTTAAATTCTTATTTGTTTATATTTACAAGAAGATTGCATTTAATTTAAATTCTTATTTGTTTATATTTACAAGAAGATTTCGCTATTATCCCAGACTGGTCCCAGGTGCTGTAATTACAGGTGTGTATACCATACTCAGCTTCAGCTATGTATTTTTCTGTGAGCAATTTACCTGTGGTTCTAGAATTAGAGAGAATTAACTGGCTTTACATGTTCGCTATTATAATAATACTTTTAAAATAATTCTTGTGAGGGGAGAAATAATTATTTTTTGAAATCTTTAAGATTTTCAGTATGCTTCGGAGCGGCTCCTCTCAATATGTTAGAGTCCTCCCTGTAAGCCTGAGAGATCCAAACTGAAAATAAGGCTGCTAACCTCTAAGGATATTCTGAGGATTCAATGAGTGCTGTAGGTAAGATCTGTGTGGGGCTCAGTAAGACAGCCAATGCTCTTATTATTATTGCTGGTCTTTTATCAACCTTACTGTCTGCATTGCTGATCCTATCAATACATTCATTCATATGACTTAAAACAGTTTTCGCCAAAGTATGGGTCACACTTTAAATACTTAATGTCTATGTGTTTCCTTTTGGTTTTTGCTTTTTCTGAGACAGGGTTTCTTCATGTAGCCCTGGTAGACTTCTGCCTCCTAAGTGTTAGGACTAAAAAGCAAACACCACTATGTGTTTCTTTTAGTAAGAACTCACATACAAGTCAAAGGAGAGTGAACACAATTTGTTAAAGGATTAAAGACATTGATTGTAGTTTATGTCAAACGCTAAGGTATGGTGACTCAAGTTTTAAATTTGGTCAGACACAAATGAGAAAGTGATCTTTGTAGCTAAAGATGCAACAAAATGTTCTGCTTTAGAGAGTTCAAAAAAAAAAAAACAGATTTGAAAAGTATACATTCTATAGTTAAAACCCAAGCTAGCATCACCTTGTAAAACATCTAATTATAAAGAAATCCCTAATATCAATCTTTTATGCTTTATGGTCGGATTTATATAAATTTAAAGGCAGAGCCTGATTTGGTTTCTTTTCTAAACTATCAGTTCTGGTAAATATTCTAATTCCAAATTCTTGTCTTCAAGCAAAGTTAGGTTCTATGTTTCCTAATCCATATCCTCAAGTAGCAAGCTGGTAGCAATTTAGTGAAGTTTAAACTCAAAGAGAAAAATACTGCCAATATTATTATACACCAACTGCAGGTGTCAGAAAAGCACATACCCAACACTCAACAAATTCTACTCGGTCTACTTGTTCTAGGAACTGCAGTTATAGAAACTGCCAATACAGGTCATGGGAGGAAATGACTAGCCTATCAGGCAGGCATAGCAAATGGCTTTAAACACATTCCAATTTAGGGTTGCTGCTGTCAAAACTGTGCTGAGCAGGAGCCTGAGGTTGGAGTTAGTACTCATGGGTAGAGTGATGTCATGATCTCAAAGCCTTGGCTATTTCAAGTGCAAAAGAGGCTGATATGTCAGCTTTATGCCTGGCAAGAAGCACAACAATCTGTTTGGGGATCCTGCAAGCTCCACTCTTGCTGTGTGGCTGCTTTATCCCTCTTTCTCTGAAAACTCCTTTTAAGTGCCCCACTCCTAGTCTGTACAGAAAGCAGGAAATCCTGCTCTCACAGGACTGAGATGACTGACAGAAATACAAAGCAACAGATACCAAATTGTGTTTTGTTTCCTGGGAATTTTTGTTTTGAGACAGGCTGACCTAGAATATAGCTGAGGGCGGCCTAGAACTCCTGATCATTTGTCTCCACCTCTTAAGAGCTAGATTCTAATTTGGGTTTCTTACTTGCAAAGAACAGGCTTCCTACTTAATTTAAGCTGAAAAGGAATTTATTGGAATAAATTCAGAGAATCAACAGAAAGACTGAAGAAGCAGGCTCAGTCATGAAACAAGGAAGATGTGGGGAATCCACGTCTGGCTACAGAGATGGTCTAAGATGCAGGCATCTCAACACTTGCTACCTGTTGCTGCTGGTTACTCATACTGCTGAACACCCACTTTCTGTTATTAGATTCTCAAGTCTACCATACCTATCAAAAATAATTTGAGTTACTTTCAAAACTCCAAATTCTAGACGGCCAGACAGTTATCTCAGTTGGTAAAGGTGTTTGCCACAAAACCTGAGCGCCTGCATTAAATTCCTGGGACCCACGTGGTGGAAGAGGAATCAACTTCCACAAGCTGTGGTCTCACCTTCCCAAGCACCATGGTACATTCTTGTCCCCAAATTAAAAATAAAATAAAAATTCCAGTTGAAGCTTGCTATTAGCAGTATAGGTATTTAGAGAGCAGACTTAAATTCCAGCTATTGGTAAAGGACTAATTCTTAGAAAATTTTAGATACATTCCTCTCCCCATAGCTTCTCCTTTTCAGCCATGTCAATACACAGCAAAGGATAACCTTGAACTTCTTCTGCTCCCCTGCTTCTACCTCCCAAGCTTTGAGATTACAGGCCTGTACCTCCACACAGTTTGTGCAGGGCCGGGATGGAATCTACAGCTATGTGTAGAGTAAGTAAGCACTCTTATCAATTGATCTACATTTCCAGACACATAGATTCCTTTTTTTTAATATAATTTTTTTATGTGTATTAGTGTTTCGTATGCCCACATATATGTCTGTGTGAAGGTGTCAGATCCCTTGGAACTGGGGTAACAGTTGTGAGAGCTATGTGGGTGCTGGGATTTGCACTCCAGTCTTCTGGAATAACAGCCAGTGCTCTCAATTGCTGAGCCATCTCTTCAGCCCCTAGAGATGGCTTTCTGTATATCACTCTAGAGTGGACACAAAGAATGTCAGGTGCAAGTTCAGTGTGGAAGTTGTAGTTAAAAAAGCAGAATGAAGTGTCAACTTGGAATATGAGTTTGAAGATGTAGGTGAAGTCTGGAGAGATGGCTCAGCAGTTAAGAGCACTGACTGCTCTTCCGGAGGACCCAGGTTCAATTCCCAGCACCTCCAGCAACTAACAACTGTAACTCCAAGATCTGACACCTTCACACAGACATACATACATACATGCAGTCATAATGATGCACATAAAATTAAAAAATAAATAAAAAAAAGAGAATGTATACAAAACTTCCTAGTAGAAGCATGCAGCGAATGGTAAGAGCTAGAGTTGAAAGTAGGGATTTTGTTGTAAGGCTGGGTCCAATCTAAAAAGACTTATAAGGATTGAAGTCAGAGAATATGTCAATGAATCCCAAAGTAGATGTCAAAGCAAAAAACGGACTGCTACAAAACAGCCCTGATCTAGGGAGGTCCAGAAAGTAGGAGTGAAATTGTAAGGTTGTATACCAGGTAGCCACAAAGTTAGAAGTCAGAGAAAGCAATAAAAAGCAGCAAGAAGACAGGAAGGCCAGGTGGGTTGCTGAACTTCACTAAATGTGTATTCATTCTAGGGCATGTTCTTGTGCCTGTTTAGACAACCCTTGCCTAATTGAGAAGACATAAAAACAAAACCAACATGTCCAGCACAAGGTAATAAATTTACAAAGTTTGAAAAAGTAATGGGTCACCACTGTACTGCTTCAGAGAGCTTGGCACATTAAGCCTCATACTTGAGAAGAAATGCCTGAGACTACAAATCTTATCTTAGGGAGGCTCTTGTGCTCTTCCTTGATGGGCCTTGGAGTAGGCATGGTCAGCTGGAAAAGACAAAGCCAAGGTGGGACAGATAATGTCAGGTGCCATGTGGCTACAAGGATACCCTGCTTCTAATGAATAAAGGTCACCTTAAAGAAAACCAGTGATATGGTGATATGGGCAGATCTTTCCCTGAGAGCAGAACTTTGTTTTTTTAATTTAAATTAGAAACAACCTTGTTTTACATGTCAGTCCCAGTTCCCTCTCACTCCCCTCCTCCCCTGCCTCCCACCAACCCCCTGTCCTATCCCCATTCTGCTCCCCAGGGAGGGTGAGGTCTTCCATGGGGAGTCTTCAAAGTCTGTCACATCATTTGGACCAGGGCCTAGGGCCCTCCCCCATGTGTCTAGGCTGAGAGAGTATTCCTCTATGTGGAATTGATTCCCAAAGTTCATTCGTATACTAGAAATAAATACTGATCTATTACCAGAGGCCCCATAGATTGCCCAGGCCTTCTAACTAACACCCACGTTCAGAGGGTCTGGATTGGTCCTATGATGGTTTCCCAGCTATCAGACTGGGGTCCATGAGCTCCCCCTTGTTCAGGTCAGCTGTTTCTGTGGGTTTTCCCAGCTTGGTCTTAACACCTTTGCTCATCACTCCTCCCTCTTTGCCATTGGAGTCCAGGAATTCCGCTCAGTGTTTAGCTGTGGGTGTTGAGAGCAGAAATTTAATCTAAACAAAAACATTTCCAAGCAGCATCACAGATCCATTGGGCATCAGCTCAATTTCTAATACAAACATCCAGCCAAATAATTTTAATAAACTTTAATAAAAAAAACACCTTAGTTTTAGAAATATAGTTTAAACTTCCCCCTGACCTTCCCCTTCCTCCCTAGGACTGACTTTCCCAGAGGTTTCAAGATAGGTCCTTATCACACCATAACACCGTACAAGGAAACATGGGTTGATATTCTTCATTTGTGCATTTCACAAACAGGTTTTTAGCTCAGACTAATTTCTATAACACCAAACTCAGCACAACTTGCCAGATTCTGTTACTCTCTTAAAAAAAAAAAAAAAGTTTTAAATATTTCAAAAATTAAATGCCATTAAATGTAACCTGTAATTTGTAGGTGTGATTTTGATGCCCTCTCCCTACCTTAAAATACAGAAATTGTGTATCATGGCATGCAGGGGCTCAAGGTCATCCTCACCTACACAGCAAGTTCAAAGCCAGCCTGGGCTACACAAGACCCTATCTCTAAAAGTATAACAAAACATTCAAAGCAGGTTAAACTAACATTGAGGCTTTTTGTTGGCTTGTTTTGTTTTTGAGATTGAGTTTAGAGGACCAAATATAAGTTCTAGTTTCAATAAAAACCAAATATACACCTATATGAAAAACAATGCCCCAGACAATCAGTGGCAAAATAAAGCACCATTCTACATCACATGTAGTTGTTCATGTGGATTCCCATACCTTTCCTCTGAAGAAACTTAAAAAAAACACGTTGTGCATCAAAGTTCCTAGAATACCAGAACGCCGACACAGTCGGTGGTGCTACTTAGAATATGCCTAAGATGATTCTGAACTTTGCTGAAAACCACAAAGGAAGCCATGAGTTCCACATTAATACTACAGATAACTCCATCAAACAGGAAACACGAAAAGGAAATTAGAGACGAACAAGGCAGAAGTGCCTTTAGCATGACTACATATAGATTCAATCTCTTGACCTTGCCTCTCATCTTTACCCCAGTTCCTTCTGAACCCTTCCTTTTCTACCAGGCATTAGAAAAAAGATACACAGCCTTCGGAGAAAAACCCTTTCACAGTGGTTTCTCCACCTCAGGGGCCCTAGCCTCAGTTTCCACATCTGTCTTGCACAGTTAGACAGGGTTCCCGGGATCAAATAGTACGTTACTCCTCCACGAGTAACTAAGTGAAAGCCATCATTCCTGGGAGAGTTGGCAACACACGTCAGCTTCGGCTTCCCTCCCGGCAAGGCTGGTTCGACCTACAGTCAACAGGAAGCTTCTGGGGCAGGGACAGGATCCCAGCTTCGGAAAGAGGCCAGACGAGAACGTTTTTGGACCGCGACCAGGGTGTCAGCACCGCCCAGCTGGCTCACGCGGCTGGACTGAGATTTTACTATCGGTGACAAAGGGTGTGCAGACATAAGGCTGGGAGACGAACGGTCTACCAAGTCTCTGCAAAGAACCTCAGCCCTGCCCGGCCCCCAGCAAAGCCCCACAGCCCTGGGCGCGGAGAGCCGCCCGTCGCGGGGGTCGAGTCGGCGCGCGGCAGTGCAGGGCGCCGCAGGCCTGAGCCGCCTTCCTCCCCACGCCCCCTCAGGAGCCCGCCCGGCCCCCGCCGCCATGTTGGGCTGGCAGGCGTGACACCGCCCGGCCTGCCAGCCGCCCGCCGACCCCGCACGGAGATCCGGCGCCGGAAGGCGCTCCAGGCGGGCGGCAGGGCGCGAGTTCCGGTGAGCGGGCGCGCGCAGGTAGCCGCAGCCCCCGCCCCGCGCCGCCCCGCGCCGCCCCGCCCCGCGCGCGGCCGCCCCCGTCGGGAACGGAGGGGCGGGGCCGGCGGCGGGAGGAGGAGAGAGGGAGGCCGCGGGGTGCGGGCGCCCGCGAGTTCCCTCCTCCACAAGTAACGCGTCCCGGCCGGCTGTGCCGTCGTCGCTGCCTCCCGGCGCCCGGCGAGCAGGAGGCGGAGGAGGGAGAAGGCCCCGCGCGCGGGCGCCCGCCTCGGCCCGCCACCTTCTCCCCGCAGCCACCCGCGCGAGTGCGGCCAGGGGGCAGGTAAGCTCGTGGCGGGGCCTCACGACGTGGGCTGCTGGCCCCGGCCGGGCAGCGCTAGGCCCCGGCGTCCGTCCTCCCGCTCCCCGGCTCGGCGAGGCGCCGCCGCTCCTGCCGCTGTCCGCCTGCGGGGCCGGGAGTCGGGAAGTTGGGGAGAAACTTCTCCTCCCCCGGGCCGGCCGGGCGGCGGGCGCGTCTCGCGGGCGAGCTACCTGCTTGCCCCCAGCCAGCCTCGTCCCCGCCCCGTCCAGTCCTTCCCGGTCCTGCGGGAGTCCTCAGTGGTCCAGCCCGCGTCGGGCCGAAGGGCGTGGGGTCATTCTCGAGAGAGGGCGGGCAGGGCAGGGGCAGGGGCAGGGGCAGGGGAGTGGCCCCTTCTTGTCCTGTCCCCTGACGCCCGCAGCAACTGTCCGGAGGGGCGTGGGAGGGGGGACGCAGGGGTTTGTGCGCGGTTTGATTGAAAACCGCGACGAGTTTATAAAGTTTTCTTTTGTTTGGGGTTGAGGGTGTTGGGAAATGTTATATTCAGCGGCCACCTTTAAGGTGCCATGCCACTCTGCCTCCTGTTGGGTTCGGCTCTCTATCCTGTGTTAATGAAAATTTTGTTTTGCGAGTGTGTTTTTCTTCTTGATAATTGCTTCCAGCTTTTGCTTTATTGGACATGGGGAAGAGTTGTTTTAAGAAAGTGGGAGTATCATTTCTGGTCTGGGATAGGGACTGCTGTAATGAATGGGGCACAGCTGAATGGGGCACAGCGCGGTTTTGATGTTTTTTTTTTTTTTTTTTTTTTTTTTTTTTGTCTGACATAAGTGATTGAAAGCCATGGATGATTAATGAAAGTTATCAAAGTAAATAAACGAAAAGTCTGCAATACAGCCACAACTTTGCAGTTTTGTCGTTTATTATGTGTGTCCCAGAGCTTTGTTGTCACAGGATACAGTGGTGTCGTATATTCGTGCATTATCTTGTGAAGTTACTGTACCAAAAGTATCTTGACAATTGAAAGTATATTTAGACATCCTGTTAAATTTCTAAATTTAAAATATTACTAAGTGTGAGTATGTGACTATATGAATTTAATGTAAAATACATATCAAATATATTAACAAGCACAATGGTTGTGGTACAGGAAACAGATAAGGGATGTTACGTTAAAAGCCAAAGTTCTTGTATGCATCACAGGAGAGAACACAAACTGTAGGAAAGTTGTTCACTAGGAATTTTTTTCTTCTTCTCGCCATGTCAACATTTAGCTATATCAGATTTTTTGGATACCAGCAAAACCTCAGTAAAGAATTTAGATACTGGTTGACTAACAGAGGGACCTAAATACGAAGAAGAAAAACAAAACAAAAAAAACCGATTGCCTGTGATCGAAACCTGAATATAAGACCGTTTGTTTCCAAGTTCCCAGTATAAAAGATAGAAGGGCTTTTAAAATAATGTACTTTGCCATAACCACGGTAATGTTATCATAGCTTTAATTTTGCAGCTAGTTGTTGCTGACTTCACAAACCACAAAATTGACTCCGTTTAACTGAAAGTGAAATTACAGCCCTGACCTGTCCTCCTGGGAGAGGTATAGAATTTGTCTTATGGTCAAAGGATAGTACTAATATATAGTCAAAAATTTGTTTTTAGTTGAGGAAATTCTCCAAAAACATCATTGTCCATGCAAATAAAATTCTACATCATTGTGTTTAGAAGTAAAAGAATACACTGAAAGATCAGTGACCCAGGACAAGTGAAATTTTACTAATCCTTGTTTATTTGTAGTTCAAATTTTCTTAGTTCTAGTGGTAAAGAGCCTGTTACTGTGGGTGATTTTTCTTTAAAATATATTTAGTTCCTTTTACAATTATTTAGGAAAGAAGCCTAAGTAGATTTTTTTTTTTTTGAAGAGCATTGCTAAAAGCTGATATCTAGAAATGTAAACTTTGATAAAACCATTTTAAAAGGAACTACAAGGAAGTGATTTGCATAAAAACAAAGATTGGGAGGCAGCTGTGATAAGGGTCCCCACTTCTGAAGTAGTAGGAAAATTTTTTAACCTTGGGATCATGGAGGTGTTCTTCTTAATGTAATTCAGCAAGTCATACATTTGTGTGTTTTTCTGTACCTGGGTTTCATGTTTTATATGAAAATATTTTTAAGAAGCCTAAGTGTAATGTAGTATAGATGTTGTGTGGATTAAATTAATAATTTAACTTTTGGTATACCTTGGTTTCCTGTCACATCCTTTAATCTTTCCCCTCTTTGTTAAAAACTTTAATCATTGGTGACTGACTTTAGAATACTTCTTTGGCTCTCCTTTGCTAACAGGTTTAGATTTCCTGCATCATAACTGTCATATACTAGCTTGTGTATATAACTAACTGCCTTGAAAATACTACGCACTTGCAAATGTACAATAATGAGAGGATTTTGAAAAAAGTGTTTCTTATAGAGTTCTGGGGTTTTGTTAATGTTATTTTAATATTTTGAGAGAAGGCATTGTGCTTTACTAATGTTAAATTGAAGTAATAGTAATCAAAGTGTTTATTGAATGAATGGGTGTTGTTCTGTTATCAAGTACCTACTTTTGAGAAAATAGGGTACCATGACAAAGTTGAAATAGTCTTGACTTTCATTCAGTTCCCCCCCCAAACAGTAATGCTTTAACTAAAAAATTTCAGTGTTAGTTTTGATATTCTAATGAGATTCTTATTATGTAGTATTTTTTCTTTATTTACACTTTATGAAGCATGTAGAGTAAGAAGAAATAATACAGTTTTGTAGCAGAAGAAAGCAGTGACCGTGGTGTTTCGGAGAGGCAGAGTTTTTTCTTGACGCTGCTTTATTTATTCTGTGTAAGGGTTTGCTGTTTTAGCTGTTGATTTTGTTGTTTCATATTGTAGTGGAGTACTGAAGAAGAGATTGCAATTCTGCCAAATTCTTATGTCACAGGAACTTTGACATGTTGTAAAGGTGATGTTTGTTACTCTGGCCTTGTGTGAATATTTACAGGAAGTTTTAGTAAGATCTTCCATTGTTCAGAGGGCTACATGGCTAGGTCACCTTTGTTTCACATTTAAACTGGTTTATGATATAAATACAAGTCCTCTAGTGAGATCCAGCTGCTTATCTAAAGGAAATACATACTTTGTTCCTATTAAAGTATCTTGGTGTCTTAACCAATGCTGTGTACAGCCATTTGTGTGTGGCTATGGTAGGGTATATATTTTCTTTTTTCTTTCTCAGCTGCTCCAGTGCCACAATTAGCTGAGTATTGCTCAGCTGCAGCTGCTGGGTGATTATGAGCCATCCAGCTCCTGTCTAAACTCACAGGCAGATTTAGCAAAAGGAGCTATAGTAACAGTCAGGATAGAAAGAGAAAAACCAGTGCTGCTGCCTGTGTCATTTGAGCAAGTCTGTGCCAAGGGATCCTTGGCTGCCACAGCACTACTATTCTCTTGAGACCAGTGAACTTGATGGCAGAGTATCTTGCTCTGAGTTGAGCTTTACACTCAAGATTAGGAAGCATACTCCAAGAAAGATGGAGAGTCATATGATTACAAAGTATATGGTGATATACTGCAGGCCTGAATTACAAGCCTTAGTGCCTGCAATGCTCTTCAGTATCTCTTTTTGGGTTTCAAAACAAGCATTTAACATATTCCAACTGTTGCTAGAGTTGCTGATGTACCAGCTTACGTTCTCCTTTCTAATAAAAAGTGGAAGATCCTCAAAAGGGATTAGTTCTAGAACCCTGTTGTCTGAATTTTGAAAGTTGAAATCCAAAATTCTTTTTTCCTACTGTTGGTATTTGAGAACATAAGCCTTGACAAGGACAATACTTGTTATGGTAGTCTGTATTCCCACCTACTGGGGAGGAGGCTGAGATGGGAGGATTGAGAATTCAACACCAGCCTAGACCATTTATTAATATGTTGTCTCAAAAGTAAAAGAAGAAAGCAACATACAAATACAGTATGAGCTATGTATGGGAAACTTTAGACTGGAAGATGCCATGAGCAAATTTGCTGCTTCTGCAATGATAATCGCAGCATCTTAAATTGCTTTTTTTTTTTTTTTTTTACAGCTATCTACTGAAAATGTAGGGACAATTCCTTTTACTAAACATGACAATACTGGGTGGTCCAGGGTTTGGCTTATTTGAGGTGGGAATTAGACAGAGTTCAAATATGCATAAACTTAAGGAAGAAAGAGATATAGAAGACTGTTTGGCATAATCAAGTATATGTTGCCATTAGGCCCCTTAATGAGAGACTGGTAAGATATTCTCTTCCTTTGTGTTACACAAAGCTCATATGACAAAACATATTTTCCTTAAAATTGTAATTTCTTTCTGTTGCTGTTGTAGTTGAAATAGTATTCCTGTGGCAAGGGGCTTTTTTATATAGTAATCCACAGTAAGGCATTTTTTTAAAAAGCTCTTTTATTTATTTAGATATGGTATTGTGTGTGTGTGTGTGTGTGTGTGTGTGAGAGAGAGAGAGAGAGAGAGAGAGAGAGAGAGAGAGAGAGAGAGAGAGAGAGAGAGAGAGAGAGAATGAGAGTATTTATAGTTTTCTTTCCTTCCATCATGTGGGTTCTGGGATTGAACTCACTGTTATTTGATCAGCTATCTCACCCACCTAAGAAATAATCTTTGAATTGTATCAAAGATGTGGTTTAGGGTGTAACCACTTGACTATAACTATGGAATTTTAAAATCAATAACAAACATATTATGTGTGTCTTTACTACAAAAATAATAAAATTAGCTTAGTGCTTTTTTTATAGATTGAAGTTAAATAGTCTTTAAGAAAGAATATTTTACAGTTTTGACATATTGGCCATTAGCCTAGCCTTTAATGTCAGAACCATCTCTCCAGCCCTATTCTCTTACGGTTTTAATGAATATAGAAAGTCTTAAGTTCTAAAAATAATCCTGGTTTTTATCTGAAATACATTTGGTAATTTATCATACTAAAACTGACAATAGTATAGTTTCGTTTGTTTCTCCCTAGGATGAAAGGAAAGAGATATGTTCATTTGCTGTGATGTGCGTAAAGGAATGCATAGTTCTGGGACACATTATGTTGGGTTTTCTGGGGGTGGGGTGAGCAGGAAGTGCAGGAAGGAAAGTGCTGACCACTGAAACTTCAAGATTGTCTTGTTTTCAACCCTTGTTGCTAACAATGTATATATAGAGTCTTAGGTGGTTTCAGCAATCTCTGTCTCTGTCTCTCTCTCTCTTTCTCTCTCTCTCTCTCTCTCTCTGTCTGTCTTTTAAATAATTTTCAGTTTCTTATTCAAGAGCAGTTAGAGTGAGGTAGAGTTGATGGCTTACATATAAATTAATACTTAGAATTGTTCTGAGGCAGATTTATTGAAGTCTAACCTTTGTTCTCATGTGATTAGTCTTTTACAGATAAGGATACCTTAAAGTAATGGCAGCCAGGCATACAGGAAGTAGCAGAGAAGGAAAATAGGATATAATCAGGAAAGAACAACAAATGATGAACTTTTGTAAGGACATGCTTTCTTTTTTTTTATTTTTTAATTAGAGTACAGCATTTCCCTTATGACAGTGACAGTTCCATAGCTTTGTCAGTTTAGTATACTTTAGGTAAGAGGTTTTTGAGCCAGATGTTTCCTAATAACATTTTAGTATTGTATAATGTATAAAATGTTACTTTTGCTATTGTTGAAGTTTTTGTGATTTTTGATAAATTTTTGTGAAAATATTTTAGCCTAGAATTTAGAATAAAATTAGGTATCACGTACATAAAAATGATAAAGAAAAATAAGTAAAATAAAAATAATAATTCATGGGCTTTGAAATGAATTTTCTCAAGCAAATACAATGTTATTCCATTCATTAAATGGACCTTACTTACTATGATGTGACAAAAACTGTGCTAATTTTTATTATAAAAGTGCTATAACCTCCTGCTTTCTAGGGAATCATGGTTGGTAGAATTGACTATGATTATGTGGCTGCTGTAAATTTTATAAATTGGTAGATGTTTTTAGTGTGATAATCCATTACAATACTTTTGGATTTTGATGCTTGTGGTTGTTTGCATAGGAATGGCCCCCATAGACTCATGAATTTGAATGCTTGGTCACCAGGGAATGGTACTATTAGGAGGTATGGCCTTGTTGGAGTAGGTGTGTCTTTGTTGGAGAAAGTGTGTCACTGAGGGGTGGGCTTTGAGGTCTCAGATGCTCAAGCCTGGCCAGTGTGTCAAGTCTCTTCCTGCTGCCTGAGGATCCAGATGTAGAACTCATAGCTTCTCCAGCAAGCATGTCTGCTTGCACACAGCCCATGATGATAATATAATGGACTAAACCTCTGATCTTGCAAGACATCCCCAATAATGTTTTCCTTTATAGGAGTTGCCAAGATCAAGGTGTCTCTTCACAGCAATAGAAACCCTAACTAAGACAGTGGTGTTAAGTGTGTGATACTTTTGAAACTTTGTTTTTTGAAATAGGTTTCCTCTGTGGACCTGGCTGTCTTGGAGCTCAATCTGTAGACCAAGCTGGCCTTGAACTCAGAAATATGCCTGTCTCTGCCTCCCAGAAGCTGGGATTTATAGGTATGAACCACCACTTCCCAGCATAAATTGATTTCTGATGGGAGATGTTATTCTGTAAATATGTTTCTCATACTGGTTAATTAATAAAGCCCTGCTGGCCAATAGGAAACTAGATAGGTGGGGCTAGGAAACTAGGAGGAAGGAGGAAGGAGTTGGGAGGAGTCAAGATGTAGACCGGGGAGGGAGGAAGACGCCAGCCGTGGCTCGCGGATAATATGAGCCACGTGGAAATAATTAGATAAGTAGAAATGGGTTAATAATTAAGACAGAGCTAGCCCATAAACAATAATGGTAACTGGCCAACAGGATTATATCAAATACAGAGTCTCAGAGTGTTATTTGGGGCTCACGTGGGGGCAGGACCGTGGCGGCAGGACAGGAAGGCCAGCGGGGAGGAACAAAGAGTAAAACCTGCCTGTAACAGATTTCTTTCTTTCTTTTCTTTTTTTTTTTTTTCTTTTCAGGAGAGGGTTTCTCTGTAGCTTTGAAGCCTGTCCTGGAACTCTGTAGACCAAGCTGGCCTCAAACTCAGAGATCCTCCTGCCTCTGCCTCCCAAGTGCTGGGATTAAAGGGAAGTGCCACCACTGCCTGGCTAGAAATTGATTTCTTAACTGTACTTTAACTGTATGTTAGTTGTGATATCAGTTATCAGATAATTCATGGCTATTTGGATGAGGACATTCCCGCTTGGTCTCCTGGCTTACTCCTGGCCACTTGACCCTTGGCTCCCCATCTTGTTCTGCTTGCCACTCTCCTACTCTTCCTCTCTCACTTGCTCTCCTTCCCCACCACTGGTTCAGTTTTTGTCTGCTGGCCATACTCAGTCCGAACCCTTCAAGATGCCTCTGGCTGTTCTCTCCCTCAGATCTATAATAAACTTCCTCAGAATATCTTGGAGCAGTCATGTCTGTTGTGGTTATTCTTCCTGCCAGCCAGGTCCCAGAGCTATGTCAGCCCAAAAATAAACACTCAAACATTATATTAATCATGAAATTGTTGGCCATTGACTAGAGCTTCTTATTGGCTAGCTCTGTATTATTAACCCATCTCTATCAACATTTCCATGTGGTCTTACCTTACTGAAGAGAAGGTCTGGACCTCTTATTCCTCTCGTGCCCTACATCTTGAATTCTCCTCATCTCCTGATCCCACTTATCTTGCTTCCTTATTGGCCAACAGTGCTTTATTCATCAACCAATAAGACAAACATATACAGAAGACATCTCCTTTTTTTTTTTTCTAAATAAAAAGAAGGGTTATAACTTTTAACCTAGTCCAATTATATGTAACAAAACAGTTGTCAAGAACTATAGTTACAATATTTAGTCCATTAACATTTATCAAGACTTAAAATATTCTGTCATCCTATCTTTGTGAAGTTTAAAGTCTTATGTATAATTTAATATACTTTAATCCTAACTAAGGAAAACTATAACCATAACTCTCTTCAATTCCATCAATGACCACAGATGGATAGCATATAAACTCTAGAAATGACAGAGACATCTTGCTACCTGGATAGGCATCCAAAGTTCTTCTGTAAATTGGTGTGTCCATCTTCAGGCCAAAGGCCACAGTGTATCTGGCAGACTTCTCAGCAAAGCAGGGAATTTTAAATTGTTCCACCTGTATTGGCAATTTGTTAGTCATTGTGTGTGTGTGTGTGTGTGTGTGTGTGTGTGTGTGTGTGTGTGTGTGTGTGTGTGTGTCCCCTGTAGAATGCCTGGCAGACTCTTCTATGAAACAGGAACCCTGCCCATCTTGTTTTAGTAGTCACCATCCTATGGGTCCTGCCCATCTAATTTATAAAGTATATAGTCAAACAGTGTAGACAAGAGCAGTATCTTTCTTAAATAGCTAGTCTTACCATGTTAGAGGCAAACTCCATTGCGAGTTTCTTCAATGCCTGTCTTCTGTTTTGACTCAGTTGGTGTGACCAGGAGCAGTTGTGTCTCACTGTCATGAAAAATCCTAAACCATTTTAAATGCCATATTCTGTAAGTCTTTGAAAGGTTTGAAGAATATCTATCCATCTCAAGTGTATCTCTTTATATCTAGAAAACCTAAATTTTGACTATTATAGGTGACTATATATAATCTGTATTTAATTATATATTACATTTTTTAATGAGCTATACAAACAATACCTAAATAAGAGGAGAAATATACATATAACAAAATTGATCTAAAATTTGTATCAATAAGCCAAAATCCATATCAATGTATTCATTTTTACATAACCCCCCCCTTTTTTTTTCTTTAGGAGATTGACTGTGATCCTTAACCATTTATAACCAACCCCATTTAAATGAAAACAAACATTTATAGACAATATTGGGAATGCGGGTGTTGTTTTCTCCAAATTGCTTCCTGCTTGTTGGGGATGCTGTTTATATCACAGGGATCATGACAAAACACAGAAACCTGGCCAAGTCCTTGTTTTTGTAGTCTGTAAGGCTGCATTGTCTCACCTTTTCATCCTGATACCTGTGTAGTATTTTTGGCTTTCTACTTAGAAACTTCTAAAACTGTATGCCACAATTTTGATAATCAGAATGTTTGAATTTTTAATAAGACTTAAAATGTTGACTTATCTACATACAATTAACATAAATTTAAAGTTTTATTACTTTTTTTTTTGGTTTTTCGAGACAGGGTTTCTCTGTGTAATAGCCCTAGCTGTCCTGGGTCTAGCTCTGTAGATTAAGGGCATGTTCCACTGCCACCAGGCCTTTATTACATTTCAAGAAATGTGTGTTATTGTGTGATGTTTTATTCTTTTGGCTCTTTGGACTCTGAGGGGCCCACCACCTAGCTCCCAAATAAATCACTCACACACACACACACACACACACACACACACACACACACACACACACACACACAGCTCCCAAATAAATCACTCACACACATACATACACGCACACATATACACTTGTGCAGAGAGGCTTATAAGTTATGAGTGTCTGGTTTTGATTTGGCTTGCTAGTCAGCTTTCTTAACTTCACCTGTCTACCTTTTCCCTCTGGGCTTTTATGTCTTACATTCCTTCTTACTCTGTGGCTGTCAGAGTGTCAGAGTGTCTGGATGTCTGCCCCTACTCCTACTCTTCCTTGTCCACTTGTTGCTCCTTCTTCCTTGCTTAGCCTTCTGTTCATACTCTTTACCTGCCAGCCCTGCCTGTCTCTTGCTCCTGCCTCGCTCTTGGCCATTCAGCTCTTTATTAGACCATCAGGTGTTTTAGCCAGGCACAGTAATACAGCTTCACAGAGTTAAACAAGTACAACATAAACAAAAGCCACACATCTTAAAAATATTATTTCCCAACAGTGTGTGTGTGTGTGTGTGTGTGTGTGAGAGTGTGAGAGAGAGAGAGAGAGAGAGAGAGAGAGAGAGGATTGAGTATATGCATCCAGGTAAATAACTGCCAAACTGTGTGGTAATCAGGGGACAATTTTAAGGAGTTGGTTCTTTCCATCACATAGACATGTATCCTAGGGGATCAAAGTTAGTCATTGGGTTTGGTGCCAAATGTCTTTACTTGCTAAGCCATCTTATCAGGTTTGTTATGCTAATTTTCAGATTCACTCCCTAGCACTGTAAAAATTAATTAAAACAACAGCATTTAGGTTTTTCATTTACATAAATGCTTATTAGAGAGAAAATTGATAATCATGTATCACATTTAAAACGTATTTGGAACTAGGGTTTTAACTTGGTGGTAACAGTTGTGTGCTTAATCACATGAGGTACCAGGTTCAATCCCCAGCATCCAAAAAATAAAATCATAACAGTATTTTCCATCAAAATAATCATATATACAATCCCCTAGTTAGCTTTAACTGTTAACCTGACAACATAGGGTCACTCAAAAAGAGAGCGCCCCCCCCCCTCCAATGAGGTCATATTGGCCTGTAGCCCTGTATGTTATTGTCGGGTTGCTGATTGATGTGAGAGGGCCTCGTCTACTGTGGCAGGGAGGAGGTCCTGGGTTATTTAAGAATGCCAGCTAAGCTTGAGCCGACCAGGAAGCAGTGCTCCTTAATGGCTTCTGCTTCAGGTTCCTGTTTGAGTCCCTGCCCTCATTCCTCACAGTGATGGACAGTGACCTGTGAGCTGAAATAAGCCCGAATATTTATCACAGCAGCAGAACTAGAACACAAAATAATTATTTCTGGTTATGTTCTATAAAATCACTACTAACATTACGTTACCTGCCACTGAATGTTTGTTCCTTAGGGGAAACCCAGAGTTAGGTTCAGAGGAGATTTTGTAAATAAACTGTTGTATGTGTGCTTTGGTTTAAAAACACCTTAATGTACTTTATTGATTTGATAACATCAAACTCAAAAAATAACTTTTAATGCCTAAATGCATTTTTTTTAAACACTTGTTTTTCTCTGTTAGACACAGCCTAGAGCTCTTACATTTGAATATTTTTATTTACTTTTTAACTTTTTAGATAGGGTCTCTTTCACTGCTCGGTGATTGACTAGACTGGCGAGCAAGTTCGTAAGGACCCCCTGTCTCTTCCTTCATATTGTATATCAGTTTCCTCTGAGATTAAAGCCTTCCATTTTGGAGGGAACCTTAAGATACAGGATGTGAAAAGGAAAATGAAGCAACAGGATGTTTTAAGAGGTGAAACACTCCATCCTGCAGGAGAGCCTCTTAGATAGGAAGTAAACTCAAAATAGCTTCTGGAAGTCTCTTAAACTGACCAGATTCTTGAAGAATACCCTAAGCAGTAAAGCCACAATGCCTATAAGAATGTCTGATCACTTAGGCTGTCTTGAAGAGACTCAGACCAACCTAGCTGCCTGAAAGAATAGTTGTTTATAAGAGGTTCAGACAGTGGACTGCCAGGAAAGGACACTTTATCTGTTGAGCTGCCTGCAGGCTGTGTGATATGATCCAGGATTCCAGCTTCCTAGCTGGGATGGACTTTTGGTAATGTAGCTGTCTTTAAGTCATTTCTGGTCTTATGAATAAGTCCTTACCCATATTCCTATAAGTAACCCCAGTAACATTTGTTAGTTGACCAAGTTGGACTTTGGTAGTATCTGGACTTGATCTGTCATTGGTTCCCTATCTGGGATGAGTAGACATTTATTCCCTGCCTTCTCAGGAATAGGGCCATACAATACTCCCCAGCACTGAGATTGCAGGTATGTTCTGCCACCCTGGTTTTTATGTGGATGCTCAAGATAAAAACTGGTCTTCACACTTGGGTAGCAAGTACTTTGCTGAGTTATTTCCATACCTTCTTCTTGCACTTATGCATACTTCAGCATGAACTCTCAACACCAGGGCATTTAAACAGCAAAATCAATAAAATGCATAAAAAGGAAAAGAAAGGCACTAAAAGCTACATAAAGGACACTCAAGAAAACAATGAGTCACTTTGTTTTACCTATGCCAGAAATGTATGCATGTCAACTCAGTGTTTGCATTCCTTTTGAAAGTCTTTGAGCATTGATTCTGTGAGTGCCAATGCATTTTACTAAGAGAATGGATCATCATGTGTGTGTTAATAATGGCATTTATAGTAGTGAATATTGCAGAATGTTTTTTGAGCTAACCATAACAATAGAGAAGTTGGCTTAGTTCCTTGAGTGCATTGCTCAAACTTAGCAGTTATCTAGTATCTCTTCACTGTAAGACAAGAAGAGAAGAAGAAAATGCTTCCATGTTTGGTAGTGTGGCAGAGAAGGAAATCACCCCCATTCCGTCAACTCTCATCAACTCTCCCATCTTTGAATCCTGGTGGTTTTGGTAATTGTTATGTAGAGGACAGCCTCCTGCCAGTAAGACCAGTATTCCAAAAGTTCAAACGGGAAAAGAAACATGGAATCTCTTATTGGCTTATTTCTTCTATGATCTAGTAAGAAGAGTTATAATTCTCTTGACTGATGCTCATTGCTTTACCTTGAGAGTAAATTAATAAATCAAAACATCCAAGTTAGGACAGGTTGTATTGTTTAGTATAGAGTTCACCTTAAGCCAGGACACATTTTGATTCAAAACATGGTACCTGGACCTTAACAGTTAGCCCTGTGTTATCTGTGTCACCTATATCCCCAGATACAGCCAATTTGTGTGTCATATAGGGTCTAGGGATGTAGCTCAATGACAAAGCACTTGCTCACATCACCTAAGGCTCTGGGTTCAATCTCTAGTACCACAGGTGGGAGGTATTGAAACAAACTACATCTTTACTAAACATGAGGACTTCCCTTGTCATTATTATATGAACAATATATTCTAAAATTATATAGCACTTGTGTATTATTAGCTAATAGAGGTAAAGGTAACAAAAGTATATGTGAGAAAGTATATAAGTTAAATGTACAGGGTTCACCCTTTTTTATAAGAGACTTAAGAGTCCATATATTTTGGCACCCTGATTTATAATTTGGATTATTGGTACCATTCCTCCATGGATACTGAGAGTCTCTATGATGATTACAAGTCTGGGCATAGTTGAAGGCAAAATTATGACTCCCCAAGATGATCACATCCTGTGAACTCCAGGAATGTGTGACTATATTACGTTGCTTTAGTCTGTTTTTTGTAACTAACAAAACAGTGACTGGCAGTTTATAGAAACTAAGAGTTTATTCAGCACAGTGCTCTGAAGACTGGGAGTGTCCAAGGATGAGGGGTTGTATCTGATGAAGACCTTGATGATGATAACCCTATAGAGTCCTGAGCATCACATGGAAAGAAGGGTATCTAAAAGATAAATTGAAGCTGATTCTGATACAAGACCTACTCTAGAAACTATTAGCTTACTAATGGAGGAATATTTCAACCCAGTCAAAGAGCCTTTCATGATTTTCTCAAACATCTTAGGAGTCCTATTCAGTCTGTACCACCTCCTGATCCCTCACAATTTCAACATGAGCCTTGGTGAGAACATTTAGATATGCTGTTTCCGTAACTTTTCCTGTACATAAAATAAAAGAGGTGCATTTTGGCTCATAGTTCAAGGGAACAGTTTGTTACAACAGGGAGGTCCTGACTGTAGGAGATTGAGGCAGCTGGTCACATTTCATCTGCAGTCACGAAGTAGAGTCTGATAAATTTTGTATTCAGCTTGATTTCTCCTTTTTGAGTCAAGGACTCCAACTCCTGTAATGATGCTGCCCAGTGGCTCTTCTCACCTAAACCCAATCTAAATAATATGCTACTGGCATGCCTAGAGGCTAACTTAATCTAGATAAATCATTCACAAAAGGTTGGATACAGACACAAGTGTTTGCAGATGCAGTTAAGCTTCCTAATTGAGAGTTTGCTTAAGTTTTGAAATAGTGAGTGCCTCCTGGGACATCTGGATAGATCCAATATATTAACAAAGATAGTTTTTTTTTTTTTAATCTGTGTGTGTGCGTGTTGTGTGTGTGTGTATTTCCATTCTAAAGTAAGTGGGACTTAGGTTTATACCTAAGAGAAGTCAATTAAAGGAAGAAAAGTTCATTTTGACTCACATTTTCAGAGGTTTAGTTCATGCATGGTCAGCCAGCTCTTCCACTTCGGGGCCAAGGTGAGGGAGAACATCATGTCTGGAAGCATATGGTAAGGTGCTTACCTTATGGCATCCAGGAAGGAGAAAGGGAGGAAAGAATGCAGATCCAGGAACAAGATAAACCCTTCCTTGACATTCTCCTAATGACCTGCTTCCTGGTTTCTAGCTGGTTTCTACTCAACTTCTAGTGATGCCCTTAAATTATGACTTCATCATTGAGTTGATCAAGATCCTCAAGATCCAGTCACACAAATAATTTATTGAAACCAATGGTAAAATTTTAGAACTTCCAAGCTCTGGGAAGTACTATCAGAGTTTTCATCTTTCATCTCATTCCCATGAAGCTAGAACCTTGCAAGTTCTCCAAACTCCAAAGGACTGACTTTGCCTAAAGCATAGGTGTAAACAGATAAATCTGACTAGGGGAAATGAGAGACTAGGGGAAAAGCCAAAGACTAGATAACCCAGTATAGAGTAACCTGGGGACCTTCAAGTTATTGGTCTTCTCAAGTTATATGCGCTGCAGGATACATCACACTAATACAGTGCATCTAAAGAGAACCCAGTAAAAAAAGGTGTCTGTGGGGTAGATTAAAAAAGCAATAGAAACATCCTAAAATATAAGCCCAGTTACTTCCCAAAACCATATCAGCAGGCAACTGGGCATTTAGCAAATGATCCTTCATGGAACATTTCAGATTAAAACCTTGTCTCAGCTTTGTTTCCTATTGTAGGGATAACATACTCTGACAGAAACAATTTAGGGATGAAAGAGTTTATTTTAGCTCACTGTTCCAGAGTTGTCAGAGTGACAATCATCATCAGGAGCAGAGGGTGGGTGTGTATGTACTTGCTTCAGCTCACTTTGCACTTTGCCACTCTTTAATTCTCTCTACTTTTTTGTTTCTATGTTTTTATTTTTCAAGATAGGAGAGATCAGCCTGTCTCTGTCTCTTGAGTGCTGGACAGTCCCCCCCCCCCCATCTCTAAGGATTTCCTACCATGAGGATAGTACTGTGTCAAAATGATACACAATAAAGTTATCTGAGAGGAGGGAACCTCAATTAAGAAAATGCTTTTATAATATAAATGCTGTACACAAGCCTGTAGGGCATTTTCTTAGTGATTGATGGGGGAGGTCCAGCCCATTTCTGCATATTGTCTAAAAGGGTATAAAGCTGATTGGATTTTTTTATTATTATTCTAATTCTGTCATAGACATTGGTTTTGGTGGTGGATAAGTCCATAAAATACATTTGATGCTGAAAGTGTAAAATTTAGTGGGAAGCTTCACAGCTTCTGATTCAAATGCCAATTCTATTGGCTAAGTTGATTAAATTGTATAGACTATGGGTTTAGTTAATTATGGTATGTAATGTTTTTATTTGCAAAGTTTTATTTTAAAGTTTTAAAAAAGTTTATTTTGTAAATGTTCTTATAGATGTTAAAGTAGCTTAAATTCTCAAAAACGGGATAAATCTGATGGGTTGATACCCAGAAGTGTAACAATTTGTTTCTAATGATTGAAATCTTACTGAAGGTAATTAACTCTGTTCCCATAATTGTTGATTGAAGATCTGTTGTTTTAAGTTTTTGTTGTTTTTCCAAAACAGCTTCTTTTGTAGCCCTGGCTGGCCTGGAACTCTATAGACCATGCTGGTCTAGAACTTAGAGATCCTTTTGTCTCCCTAGTGCTGAATTAAAGGTTTGTGCCACCCACTCAGACCTTTTATACAATGTATAAATATATTCTGTTTTCCCATCCCATATCCTCCACTTTCCCACCCTTCCAACTCCATGCCTTCTTTTTCCCTCTCTCTCTCTCAAGAAAACAGACAGGCCCGTAAAAACAAAAACAAGCAAATAAGAATAAAACAGAATGAGTAAAGAGCAACAAAAACAAAGAGGACAAGAAACACATAAAACATAAAATGAAGCCAGACGTTGGTGGCATGTACCCTTAGTCCCAGCACTAGGGAGGCAGAGGCAGGTGGATTTTTGTGAGTTTGAGGCCAGCTTAGTCTACAAAGCTAGTTCCAAAGGACAGGCTCCAAAGCATATAGAGAAACCCTGTCTCGAAGAATAAAACAAAACAAAACCTATAAAATGCAAGATCAGAAACCATAATATACTAACAAATGACCAATAAGGCAATAAACACCCAAATGAAACCACAGAAGATGTCCAAAATTACATCTCAGTTCATTTTGTTGTCCACTCTGTTGTGGGTCTCTACATTAGTTTCCATCTATTGTAGAAGCTTCTCTGGCAACTTGAGTGAGACACTGATCTGTGGGTATAGCAGAATGTCATTAAGAGTCATTTTATTGCTTTGTTCCTTTAGCAGAATAATTGTAAAATTTTTAGATCTTGAGGCTTTACATTAACTTGAAAGTTTTTAAAACTTATACCCCACAGCAGAAAATAAATTATGAGTGATTTATAGTTCTTTGCATATTGTATATTAGGTCAGGTCCTTCTCTTGGCAGTTTATCAAAGACTTCATTAAAGAAGCCATGAGCTGGGCATGGTGGCATTGTCCTGAATCTCAGTGCATGGTAAGTGCAGGCAGGAAGATCTGAAAAGAAACCAGGAAGCTCCAGGTACTTAGCATATGCATATGAAAGCTTATTTCTTCAAGTGTGTATGGTGAAGGGAGGAGCTTGTTCCCTGCAAACTCAGTTTCTGTAGATCACATTTTCTGTTCTTTGACTTTTGGAAAGTTAAGTCCTTTGTTTGTTTTTAGTAGACAGTGTACACACCCCATAGTTGTCTGCCACTTCCTTCTCTCTCCCCATGTTTTCTGTTTTATGGTCCTTCCTGTCCTTTGTGTTTTCTTTGTTCTAAAAGAGGTTTTAAAATGAAACTGGAGAAAATCATTGACTATTTATAACCCATTGAATTGCTTGACTGATAGAGGTGCTTGTTTCATGACTTTTAAAGTAAGTTTATAAATTAATCTCTATGTTTTTTGTTTTTGTTGTTTTTAACAATACTGGAGACTGAACCCATTAGTCATATACTATACCTAATCTTTACCCTTCTGAAGGCTCTCTAAAAGATTTAGAACTTTGTTGTAAACTGGAGCTATCTGGGCAGAATGCCAAACTACAACTTTATCCTCTAGCTGGTTACAACATATGATGTCATTATTGGTTAGCTTGCTAAAATTGGGAAGAATGTGTATTTAAATCCTTTTGAAAGTTCAAAGGTGTTAAGTCTGAGCGTTTTTAGTCTCTATTACTACTAATAAAGGGACAAAATCCTGGCAAGAGGTGGGATGCTATTTTCAAAGTAAGTGAATTTGTATTGATTGAATAGTAAAGCTAGCAGCCAATAAAATTACCCTATTTATAAATTTTTGTTGAAAGCTAATATTTAATAACTTGTCTATGAACATTATGAACATAAAATATACACAAGGATTCCCTAGAGGGTATGTGAATAGTGGGAAAACATGTAGTTTAGAAGGCAGAAAACTGGGTTCCACTCAGCCACATCCCCTTTAAGAAGAGAGCTTCTCTGAGGTCCAGGTTACTCATGTAATATACAGCAGATATGTCTAGGTTAGAATTGTGTGGGAAATTAAACTCGGGAGATAAAAATTACTGTCGTCATGTAAAATACTCTTATTTAAATTTATTTTTTAATTAATTGATTGATTAATTTATTTTAGACAGCTTTGGAGCCTGTCTTGAAACTCGCTCTGTAGACCTGGCTGGCCTCAAACTCACAGAGATTTGCCTGCCTCCTGAGTGCTGGGACTAAAGGCATGTGGCACCACTGCCTGGATGTAAAATACATGAATTTAACATACTGTATACCGTGATAATAACACTGTTATAAAGCAGTGAGTTCTAATATGTAAATTTTAAAAAATTACTTTATTTATTTTTTGAGACAGGGTTTCACTATATAGCCCTGGCTGGTCTGGAACTCTACCTGCTTCTCCTCCCCAGTGCTGTGATTAAAGACATGTGCCACCATGCCCAGCTAAAAGTAAGGAAATTCTGATATTTACAAAGTTGAAAAACTTTAACTTATAGAATTGCTGTTAGAAAACTATTTCTAAAACTTTTGCTGTTTCAGTCTAGGAGAAATAAAAATATTAGGTTGGTTGTTCTATAAAATTCCTTAGAACTAAGTTACAGTTCATTGATTTTCTTTTAAAAGAAAAGTTTAAATGAACACATAAAATGTTATGTGTAGGAGGAAACAAGACCTTTTGAGACAGGGTCTTCTGTAGGCTAGGCTGGCCTTTAACTCACTGTGTAGCTGAGAATTACTTTGAAATTTTGATCTTTCTTCCTCTGTCTCCACCTTAATGATGGGATTATAGATGTGTACCACCATGCCTGTTTTTTTGTGGTGTCAGAGATCAAAAGCAGGGCCTGGTGCATGCAATGCAAACCATCTTAACAAACTGAGCTATGTCCCCAGCCCAAAATTCAGCATCTTTATTAGAGATATCTGGCTTCATTGCTTCACTTCCCATTCTTATGTGGTTCTTCCAGCCTGAATTGTTTAGGGTTTTAAGAAAACATTTTTTTCTTTCTTGTCTTTGGCTTTTCCTCATCCCATTATCTCTCCTCGTAAGACTATGCATCTCTGCCTCTTGATTTTCTCAGAAAGGATCTTATTGGTCTTTCTTTTAACCCCAAGACCATTTATGGAAAATAAGTTACCCTGGAATGCCTGGTCAAGGGTCTGGTTTCTAGAAAGACCTGTGGGGTGCTAGGGAGAGAATTGATGGACATGGCCCCCAAATTTTAAATTAATGGAATTAGCAAGCAGTAAAAGTATTTGGGTTATATTTTAAGTGCACAACCACTGCCAGGCTCAGTTGTATCTTTTTGAAGTTCCTTGTATGTTAACTAATTCTCAAATACTTGCCTTATTGCCTCTGCAGATTTGATAATGGGCTGCATTAAAAGTAAAGAAAACAAAAGTCCAGCCATTAAATATACACCAGAAAACCCTCCAGAGCCTGTAAGCACAAGTGCAAGTCATTATGGAACGGAACATACTACAGTTACCCCGACCTCTTCCACAAAGGGATCATCAGTCAATTTTAACAGTCTTTCCATGACACCATTTGGAGGGTCTTCTGGGGTAACTCCTTTTGGAGGAACATCTTCCTCGTTTTCAGTGGTGCCAAGTTCATATCCTACAAGTTTAACAGGTGAGATTTAAATGGACAATTGTAGAAAATATAACCTTGGGCTTTAAATACTTCAGGTCTGTCCACTGTTAGGAAAAATTTTATTAGCATATTTCCCAAAAAATTGTCTGAGCAAATAAAGTCTGTAACAAAGGGCAGTGTGACTGTGTAGCCACACCACTCTTAAATCTTTAGGTTTTGTTTCTGGGATTTTTGTTTTGTTTTGTTTTTTTTTGTAGAACTGGGGATCAAAAGTGAGGCCTCTAACAACATGCTAGGCAATGATGGAGCTGTATCTCCAGCCCTGAAGTCTTTAATATTTACATGATAGGTTTCTAGGAAATTTGATGATAACTTTTTATCATAAAATAAAAGATAACAGATAACAGATTTAATGACTATTTACTGAATTATACCACAAATTGTTTCACTAACTCATTATCTATGTGATTGTTGAGCATCTACTATGTGGAGATACAGAGATTTAAAAATATCCTTCTTTCTCTACCCCAGCAATTTGTTAGCTCTTTCAGACTGTAGAGTGCTGTATTATTTATTTAATAAATGCTAATTATATGTCAGTTTAGTAGTAATAGCACATTGTTTCTGTCAGATACTGAGTTTATTGCCTTTATTTATTTTGTGTGTGTACTCTTACATGCCTGGTAGTGTACATGTGGAAGTCAGAGGACCTTTTGCAGGAGTCAGTTCTCTCCTTCCACCATATTGGTTCTGGGGATTGAACTGAAACCATCAGTGTTGGCAGCAAACACTTTTATTAGCTAAGCCATCTTTCTGGCCAGGTACTGATTTTAGAAAGGAAAATTTTGACTCTCAGAGTTCAGATAGTTTTCTTCCAGAGTCACAGTTGATAAGCAACAGATTTAGTACCCTAGTCCAGAACTCCATTTATTACATTGTCACTTCCTTTCAGAGGATGATAAGAAATAATATTTGAAAATCTTGCTGTGGAATCAGGTAGTCTTAAAAGTGTAGATTTTAAAATGGAAAATAAGCTCTTTTGCTCAATGTCCTACATTAGGATGCTTTTCTCTTAAAATAACAAAGTATACTTGGTTCAGAAAAGAGTGAGCTCCAGGATTCCCTGATATGAAAGTTGCATGATGTCAGCAAGACATGGTGTTTTCTTCATCTCTTTCCTTTAATCTTTGGAGTGTCCACCTTAGCCTTGGGGATAAACAGGTATCAAGGACAAATGGATTGGCTCATGTTCTTATTAATAATCAATGGAGACAAAAAGAGGAAATCTCTTCTACAAGCATGGACTATATGTACATTTGTTTTCCTCAGTCTCCTTATTTCTTGACCAGTAGAAGTAGCCAGAGGACTGCATTATGCGCTAGACCTGTTTCATAGCATATGGACAGTGGTAGACATTGCAGTTGATCACAATTCTAATTTCAGCCAACCAGTGACTATGGTGCTATTTCTGATAATTAACACACAAGCCTTGAAATTACTTGGGAAATGTAATAATTAACAATGGCTAGAGTAAATAAGTGTCTTTTTGATACAAAAAGACATTTTTTTAGTTAAGGCAATTTTTAATAGTACTGTATTTTTATTCATTGTTAATTTCATACATACATACAGTGTATTTTGATCCTCTTCACCTTCCACAATCCTCCCCCCAACTCTTCCCAAGATCCACTCCCAGTACTTAAAAAGCAATTTACTTATTTGAATTATTCCATTCCTGGGTATTCATTTAATAGCCTTAAGAGGGGGTGCAGGGTAGAGAGGTAAGCGACATAAACAAAGCTACTGAACAGCTAAACAAAGTGATCAGTAGTGTTTAAGTATTGTGAAGGTAAAAACAAGATGATTGGTAAAGCCCATATAGTTGGCACCTTGGGAAGGAATTATTTGAACTAATTCTTGATTGATATGACCTATTTTTAGAACTAGAGGGAAAATAAGCAAAATAACAAAATAGCAAACACAAAGTTCAAGAAGTATAAATATGTTTGGAGCTTTTGAAGACCAATGAACACAAATGGGAGAATTGTACAAGACTAGAGTGTTGGGCAAGGCACTGTAATTACTCAGGACTGTAGACTGTAGGAAAGGGTTTCGGTGTTATCAAAGCTAGAAAGAAGCTTTAAGATTTAAGGTAAGGATTTTGCTTGTTGGGTTTTCTCTTCTAAAATACTTTAGGGACTGTAGAGATGGCTCAGCAGTTTAGAGCATTGGATGCTTTCCCAGAGAACCTGAGTTTGGTTCCAAGTATCCATATCAGGCAGCTCAAAACTATCTCTAACTCCAGCATAGCACCCTCCTCTGGCCTTCTCAGGTACCTTAACATAATGGCTTACACTCATAAACTCACGCACTTAAATAAAAACAAAATTTGAAAAGTAATTAAAACTCATTCTAGTAGGTGTGTAAGAATGGATGATAGTGAAGCAGAGTAGAAGCAGGTTAGGAAGGTAGTTTCTGATGCTGGCATTCCTAGTGAGAGACGGCCACAGTAGAAGTGAGAAAGAAGTATTTTAAACACTGCAGTGTCATTTCTATTGATATGTTCTCTGTTATTCTGACTGTACATACTAGATTAGACATGAAATATGTTTATCCTTTAACTATGGTCACACATTGCTAAATCTTACAACCACTTTTTTAATTTATACCATGTAATTCATATTAACTATACCCTTAACTTTAAGACAAATGACATTTTCATTTTTATGTATAAAGTGAACCTTATGAAAACCTTAATGATTGCTGTTAATGGTTATAGGTGGAAATGCCTTCATGTTTGTGATAAGAAATTGAAGACAGATGTCAGTAGTCTGTGTGCTTTCCCTCGAGAATTGATCTGCAATGTGGCTACCTTTTCAAGCCAGACATGTTGCTTCAGAAGTGAAATTACATTCATTTCAGAGTTTATAGAATTTTAGAATTTATACAGTACAATGGTTTCACAGGAAGCTTTAGGAGAACATCTTATCAAAATCCAGCTTCTAAGAAATAAATACTAGAGCAAGGAGGAAACTGAGCCTAAGGTTTTACTAGCAATAATTGTTTATTTCTTTCATACATTCAGGTATATCATTTACCTTGATCTTTTTCTCCTGTTCCAGGTGGTGTCACTATATTTGTGGCCTTATATGATTATGAAGCTAGAACTACAGAAGATCTTTCCTTTAAGAAGGGGGAAAGATTTCAAATAATCAACAATACGTAAGTCTTGTGTATATTTTATAAGAGGGGAGCATGGTCTCTACATTGGATGATGAGAGTGGTGGGGTATGGGTCTTTGTCCTTGGGTTACCTGAGACACATTGGATAATATATTGCTACAAGCAGAAATTACTACTTTTACAAATTGTGCTTATGGAGTTAGTCTGTAAACATAACTCCTAGAAAGAGTTATAGGTGTGATGGCACATACTTGTAATCTCAGTACTAGAGAGGCTAAGACAAGAAGATTTTGAGTTTTAGCCTAATCTCGTTTGCATTTTGAGTTCCAGGTCAGCATAGACTACAAACATTCCCGTCTCCAAAATGATGCCCCTTATAATAGATTTTTAAGAAATAAAATCTATATTTATATAAAATGACTTTAAAACCCTGTTTGTTGGGGACAGGGTGAATATGGAACCTTGTACTCAGAAACTTACCAAATTGTGGTTTTCTTGTTATTCTTAGACTTTGTCATTTAGCGGTCTGACATAGAAAATTCGATGCTTGTTGTGCATCAGATTTCATAATTTCATTAGCAAGCATAACCACCACTTTGTAACTTCTCAAAGCATGTACTTACGGTCTTCTTTGCTTCTAGTCATGTTTCCCTCCATCCTTGTTTTACCATCTGTTACCACTTACTGTTCCAGAACATAAACTATGATTGTGTTTCTCTACCTTAAGATCCTTCAATAGCTAACTACGGCTATGAAAATTTTAAAAGAGCAACAACAACAACCATCACCATACATCAAGACTTTGCCCTGTGTTTCTGTCCTTTCTCATTCTGCTACACAGATGTGCTAAAGTACCTGTAGTTTCTCGCCCTCTTCATGTCTTCACACATACTATTTTTTTTTTTTCTGGAATGACTTTTGATCTATTTCTTTCTTTTTTTGTGGGTGGGAGGGGATGTTATACTTGATCCCTTGTTTCTTTCCCCTCTCGAGTTAGCCTTCCTCATCCTTTAAAAGATATTTCCTCTGTCCTTTTCAGTGGTTCCTCTCCTGCCTGGCTCAGTTCTCACACCATACTCTATGAAGTGTTTCTCTTGGGTATTTACATGATGGCTCTACAAACCTCAGTCATGGCTATCATCACATTGTAAATTACAGTTTTTAATTTGACTTGTCATTCTTTTAAACCAGTGTTTCTCAGCTTGGAGCAAAATCACACAGAAGGTATTTAGCAGTCTCTAGAGATGTTTTTGATTGTCACAGGGTGAGAGTGTGACTACTGTCACCTGGGAACACACCAGGGATATTGGTAAAATCCTGTTATATACATGACTAACATTCATCAAATCCAAAGTGTCTGAGTGTTGTTATTACCATTGAAATTGCCATCCCTGCTCTAGAGTCAGTTCTTGAGCTTAAGGACTGCTATTTGCCTTACATCATGTAGTAACACTCTGAATGATACATAGAATGCTTAGGAGGGTCAAATACAAAGTTTTAGTCTAGGGAAGGATTTCCACAGGTTCTAGGCCAGCCAGGGCTACACAGTAAGACTTCACGATAGTGTGTGTGTGTGTGTGTGTGTGTGTGTGTGTGTATGAGAAAGGACTTAATGTATTCTAGGATAGCACTAACCAAAGTATCTTTTTGCAAATAGTTAAATTATCAAAAAGATTTCTTAATTCATTTTTTAGAGAATAATTCACCTTGAACATTTATAAACATTTCAGTATGAACTACATGTTTTAATAGGAATTTTGGAAAAGCCAAGGTTAATATATTCTAAACAATATACATTTCTCATATTTTGAATTATATTAGTCTTGCTGATTTTTTGATACTAGGTTTTGAATGACATTTTAGAAACATACATGTTTGTTTTGTTTGAATCAGGGTTTTGCTATATGGCCCAATCTGATTTTGAATACTCTGTTCTGCCCCACCTACTAAATACTGGATCATAGGCTTATGCCACCACCACTAGGAATTCAGCTTTTTTAAAGAAATACTTTTACTTATTGTAAGAGAAAGAAACAGACAAATTTTTTGCTTATGTTGAGAGAGAGACACACACTTGGGCATGTACATGTACCATGTACATGTGTGGAAGTCAGAGGACAGCTTTCAGAAATAGGTTCTCTGCCCACCCACCACCCTCACCCCCGTCCCCATAGGACTGGGGATCATTCAGGTTGTTAGACTTGGCAGCGAGTGCCTTTACCCAATAAAACATTTCACCAGCTCTAGAAATTCAACTTTGGATTGTTACTACTCATTGTTAAATTTTTGGCTTATAAGAATACTAAAATCTCTGATTTTATTCCTAAGGTGACTTTTAAAAGTGTTACAGTTTTATATGCTTTTAAGAAGGAGACATTTAGTTACAACAACAAAAAATTAACATAACAGGCTAAATATGGGTGAACCTTAATAATATTATTCAAGAAGGCAGTCACAACAAACATATCCATAAAGATTGGAGAGAATGGGAGTGACTAGTAGGCATAGGCTTTCTATCTAACTATATTTTCTCCACTTATTTATTAGTATATGTATGATTTGTGTGGAGGCACATATATGGAGCCCAGAGGACAACTTGGTGTAGTTGGTTCTCACCTGTCTCCTTTACACTGGCTCTGGGAATTGTTGTACTTAGGCCATCAGCTTGAGTGGCAAGTACCTTCAGCTGCTGAGTTATCTTTCCAGCCTAGGGTTTTTATGGGAGCAAAATGTTCTAAAATGTATTATTTTGATGACTGTACAACTCTTGAGTATATTACTACCCTTAAATATTATCCTTTAAATGTGGCATACAAATAAAAACTCACACTTCTAAAATTTTAAAATTCAGTAAATTTCTTTATTCAGCATAATTTACTAGCTTTAGTTGAAAGAATTAACATGAAAAAGTTAAGTAGAATTCAAGTGTGCAGTATTTAGGGTTTTTCTGTTACTACTGTTGATGTAGAGCAGATAGGTGCAGATTAATTCCCTTAATTCATCTCATTACCTTTTAATAATACTGTTCCTTTGAGTTCAGCTCTCTGATTAATCCATAAAAAAATCCAGATTAAAAATGGAAGTGATTCTCTTTTCTTTGCTTTAGATATGAATTATTTCTTAAGGTTGTATGTTATAGTGATTGTTGTTTGTTTGTTTATTTATTTATTTTTTGTGTTGCAGGGAAGGAGACTGGTGGGAAGCAAGATCGATTGCTACTGGAAAGAATGGCTATATCCCTAGCAATTATGTAGCACCTGCAGATTCCATTCAGGCAGAAGAGTATGGTTCTACTTCATATTTTATTAATTATTTTGACTTTTAAAATGTCTTAATGCACATTCTACTTAACCACAACTTTACACAGTTATATACCAGTCTTTATACAGCTAATGTATCGTGTTAATAAGTGCTGTTTGAGAATTAATAATTAATAGGTGTATGCTCAGAGACACACAGTAAGTAAATCTGATTATTCCCTCTTCATTGTATGTAGTCTCTTATTTTTCTGCCTACTTTTAAAACTCATTGTTTTGCACTCCATGACTTCTATTCATCTTGCACAGAGAATACATTTGTGATGCTTATTTGTTTTTACTGATACTAATCATCACAACCGTGCTCATTTTCTGCTATGACTGTTACTCTTTGTTTGGTTCTTTGTCTTCAATATTCTGTGAACATTCCCACAGCAATGACTATCATTTTTTCTCACTAGGCTTTATTAAATCAAATTCACACAAATTTGGAGTTCCCTATAATTTTAGTATGATCTACTTGCATTTTACTGAATACAGGTGATCATACTTGCTTCCAAAGAATTAATTCCCTCTCACTGACAGATTTTTCTATATTTATTTTCTGTCTTTTCTTCTCTGTTTACTGGTTTTTCTGGCTGGTAAGTGCAATTTAAGAGACACAAATGGATAGTATATGGAAAAGCTGTTAGAGCATATTTTCACAGTTTCATATTTTTTGTTGGTTTGGTTTGGTATTTTTATTATTTATTTATTTAATTCCTCCTCCCCATCCCCACCTCAAGAAAGAGTTTTTCTGTGTATCCTTGCTTGTCCTAGAACTTGCCTTGTAGACCAAACTGGCCTCAAACTCACAGAGATCTGCCTCCTGAGTGCTGGAATTAAAGGCGTGCACTACCACTGCCCAGCTCACAGTTAATATTATTATATTTGATCTAACATTAATACTTTTGTTTTTGGTTTTTTTGTTTTGTGTTTTATTTTTCAAGATAGGGTTTCTCTTTGTAGCGCTGGCTGTTCTGGAACTCACTCTGTAGACCAGGCTGACCTCGAACTCACAGAGATCCACCTGCCTCTGCCTGGGATAAAAGGAGTGTGCCATCACTTCCAGGCTGTCACACTCCATTCTTATTGACACATATATGTAATTTTTTTTTTGATCCTCATGTCTTTTTAACTCAAAACATCATTAATTGTTTTTCAGATGGTATTTTGGCAAGATGGGTAGAAAAGATGCCGAAAGATTACTTCTGAATCCTGGGAATCAGCGAGGTATATTCTTAGTAAGAGAAAGTGAAACCACTAAAGGTATGAATGTTATACTAATATGTACATAACATACTTTAGGTGTAGTTTGATGAAGCTGACATGAACATGTTTCTCTCCCCTCCTCCCCCCTCCCCCCAGGTGCTTATTCCCTCTCAATTCGTGATTGGGATGAGGTAAGAGGTGACAATGTGAAGCATTACAAAATCAGGAAACTTGACAATGGTGGATACTACATCACAACCAGAGCTCAGTTTGATACTCTGCAGAAACTGGTGAAGCACTACACAGGTAGGGGAGCACTTCACAGGTAGGAGTTAATCCCTTATGCTCTGTTTTGTGAGGACAACTCTTTATCGCTCTTAAGCTTTAATATGCTCATTTATATTTACACACAGTAATTGGTGTTCTGGGTTGGAATTTTTTTCTTTAAAATTTTTATTTAGTGTTTGTGCATTTAAACGTGTGTATGCACATGCATGCTGTAGTACAGGTATGAAGGTCAGGAAACAACTTAAGAGACTCAGTTCTCTCCTCATACCATGGAGGTCCTGGGGCTAAAACTTGACTTGTCGGGCTTGGCCCCAAGTAACAGCTGAGCAATCTTGCTGGCACTGTGCTTTGGTTTCAAAATGAGAAATAAGAGTCACATGTGGCCCAGGCAACATAGCAAGGCTGTGAATTGGGCTGTTGGGTATCATGTTCAAATCAGACTATAGTTGGAATCATTATGCTTTACTGGCATAGTGTTTGCATTGGTGTTCTGGATCATAATATATAAATGCTAAGATATATTGTGGCAGTAAATTACAAAACATGACAGGAAATATTTATGTATATTAAGTAGTTAAAATTAAACTTGTAATATAAAAAAGTATCTCAGAGCTAGGATTGTAGCTTAGTGCTAAAGTGCTTACTTGTGCCAAGGTTCCTTCCTCAACACTGCAAAAAAGGAAAGGGATAGAGTCAGAAACTCTCATATATCTTCTTTGATTTCCTTCTGTAGATGCTGAATCTTTTAGACTTTCTAAAATATAAAGTCTACAAAATCCAATTTGAAGATGCTATTTCTTATTTAAGAAAATGAACCTATACCAACTATAGACATTCTTGTCTTTAAAGGACCTTTGAAAAGTATTATATTTTGAAGTCTTGTACCTTAAATGTTTTCATTGACAATTGGATATGTAAATGCATCTGAACGTCTTTAAATAATTAGTACTACAAGAGGGGAAGTTTCCATAGCAATTGTTTTTCTGAGACAGCTAGCAGCAAACAAACTGAAATCGATCAGCAAGTTTGACATTGATGGAACATGTCACCAAGCTGGCATTACTTGTAATTGCCCTTGTTAGAATGTGAATTTGAGTGGTTGCTTGGTTAGAATGGAAGGAAATGTATCTCCTGGCTGCCTTAGGTCTTCTTTATTTAAAATTCAATCTCTTACATTAACTTCTTCCTTGATTCTCAGTTGTACAAATTAGTAATTATTAGAAATAGCACTAATGATGCACCCCCTGGGGGAATACATGGATCCTAGTAGTTTAAGCAGAGCTTTAAGCTGTGATACAGGCATTTAAGAGGCTAAGCCAGGAAGAACCTGAATTGAAGTCCAACCTAGAATATATAACAAGACCTTGTCTCGGACACCGTATCTACCTGCCAAAAAGTACAGTAGAATTTTGAAGTCTCCAAATTCTTCTCAATTTCTCTGAAAGATTTATATAATACTGACTGACACAATAACATAAGTATACATATTCAGTAAATATTAGCATAAAATGTATTTCTAAAATGTCTTCCTTATATATACTTCATACCTTTCTTACAGAAAGCTTCCTATTATATATCTAGCTTTAGAGTAAAGCTGATAGGAGCTTATAGGAGATTGTTATTTTAATTCAATGACTTAAGTTTAAAAAAACAAACAAAAAAACAAATAATAAGCCAGGTATGGTGGCATACCCCTTTAATCCTAGAAGATAATTCACTGAGTTCAAAGCCATCTTGGTCTATATAGTGAGTCCCACGCTGATCAGGACTACTTAGTGAGTTCTTGTCTCAAAAACTACCCAACTTCTGTGTGTACATATGTATATATAATTATTCAGTTAGTATATTCATATATATAGGTATACACACATTAATTGTCATAACTTTGAAAGTAATTTATTGACAGTGTACCCTTGTATCTTGTTCATTTATCTAGAACATGCTGATGGTTTATGTCACAAGTTAACAACTGTGTGTCCAACTGTGAAACCCCAGACTCAAGGTTTAGCAAAAGACGCTTGGGAAATCCCTCGAGAATCTTTGCGACTAGAGGTTAAACTAGGTCAAGGATGCTTTGGTGAAGTGTGGATGGGTAAGAAGCATGAACTTTGTTATTACTTCATTTTGTTATTGTGGAACCATAAATCGAAGTAACAAAATATGATAAAATAGCCACACTGTGTATTTAATTATGTAGGATAACTTTTATTGTTGATTGAATTTTGGTCTAAAATCTCTTGAAATACAGACTCAGATACAGAAATATTAAAAGAGTAAAATAAATTATTTTCCTAGGAACATGGAATGGAACCACAAAAGTAGCAATCAAAACACTAAAGCCAGGTACAATGATGCCAGAAGCTTTTCTTCAAGAAGCTCAGATAATGAAAAAATTAAGACATGATAAACTTGTTCCGCTGTATGCGGTTGTTTCTGAAGAGCCAATTTATATTGTCACTGAGTTTATGTCAAAAGGTATGTACATATGAATTATCTTTTACACAGTTCTGTTGCAATTAAACAACTTCATTTCTGTTCTTTCTTAGATTAAAAAAAACATACAATATACTTTGCTCATATTCTTTCCCAGATACCCACTCAACGTCCCAATTTTATATCCTTTCTCTTTAAAAAACATACAAAAAACATGAGAAAACCCCCAAATAATATTTAAAAAGTACTGGGTTCATTTTGTGTTGGCCATTCCTGAGCATGCAGTCCTCCCTGGGGTATGGTTGGTACACCCATTGTCTTTCCATTAGAATAAATTTTAAAAAAACTGGTATTTTTTTTTAAATGGACTAGTGGTTATTCCCAGTTATCCCACAGGATCTTAGGAGACTTTAAAGGAAAATTAGAGAGACTGAATCTTTTAAAAGTAGGTTTGACTAAAGGAAATAGTAGACAGATTGAATCAAAGTGGTAAACTTGTACATATAGCCCTAAGGCAAAGATACTAAAGGGAATCTTATTTTATATAAACACAGTTCTTACAGACTGGGCTTCCAGAAACTGTTCTCCCCTGCTGTCAATTGAAATTTCTCATCCTTCCCAACTCAGGCACAGGTCGGCTCTTACGTAACTGCTAGTTATAGCCAGGGGCAAGGCCAGGCAAGGTTAATGCTCTTCCCTCTTTATTTCTAGGTCATTGATGCTTTAGAAGAAGAGCTAGTAAGTGATGAAATGATACTGATTAGTCTGAATCTACCCATTTTTAAGTGGACCTATTTTAAATTTATTATATTTCACTTTTTTGTTTGTTTTATTTTTTGAGACAGGGTTCTCTGTGTAGCCCTGGCTGTCTTGGAACTCTGTAGACCAGGCTGGCTTTGAACTCAGAGATGAACCTGCCACTACCTCCCAAGTGCTGGGATTAAAGTCATGTACCACTGTTTAGCTTATTTTTCAATCAGATTAGATAAGTTACTATTACGTCACTTTCTTTAGTAGTCCATCTTGGCTGAATTCTGTGTTGTGACATAATTTGGTTAGATTATTTCTCGGTGAGAGATTTTTTTTTCTGGTTTTAAAATCAAGTAATTCCTTACTTTAATATTCAGTTGCCTAACAGTAGACCCCTGTAATCCATAAAAGCTTGTTGCCTCATGTGCTTTATCATAAACCTATTGTGACAGACAGATTTTCTTGTTGCTCTCTTATGTGTCTTTTAATCTGAAATTGTCAGCATTTCTTATGAAAATGAGTGTTTTTGTTGTTTTGTTTTTATAAAAATGTGTCTTGATTTAGGTTTATCTGATGTTGTATGCTTTTAACTCACAATAGAGGAAACAACCAGACCTCCTTTCCTAACCTTTCACTTTGCTGAGTTCATCATACTTTGCTGTCCCCCTTAGTGCTATCTCCTGACCCCCAGAGCTATCCACCAAGCCAGCATGAGCTGCCAGTTATGTAATTTTAACTACTCCATGATATTCCAGTGTTGATCACAGTGTGAGGGTCGGTAACTAATCTGGTGATGTTTTCTCTCAGGATAGGGAAGTGTTACTTTTTTCCTTAATAATCTATTATCAAGACAAGTTTTAAATTTTTAGTTTGGGACTCCTCTAGAATCTCTGATAGTTCCAAAGTGCCACATATATACATGTGTGTGTATATGCTGAAACAGTTTTCTGATTTGATGATTTGTCTAAGGCATTGAAGAATTTTCACTTCCGTTTTAATGTTCAAATTTTTCTGGAATATCTCTCTCTTACAGGGAGCTTGTTAGATTTCCTTAAAGAAGGAGATGGAAAATATTTGAAGCTTCCACAGCTGGTTGATATGGCTGCTCAGGTAGTTGCATATTTATGTACCAATTTTAATCTAAAGCATGTGTTTAAAATGCAGAGAAATATCAGCATAATATTAAAATTGTTGCAGTGAAATACTGGAATTTTAGAAGAGGAAGGAACGCTGGAAATAGTTCAGTGGGAGCCCTTTAGTAGTAGAGCTAGTATTAGAATGCTATAGCTCTTCTGGTCAGGTGCTGCTGCCCTGTATTGCATGGCTTTGACACACTGCTTCCACAAATACAAAGTCTGTATTTACATATCAGCAAATAAATTTAAGAAAATTAAGATGGGCCAAGTGGTGGTGGAGGCACATGCTTTTAATCCCAGCACTCAGGAGGTAGAGATAGATGTTCAAGGCTACGCAGAGAATCCCTACTCCAAAAAAAAGAAAGAAAGAAAAAAGAAAATTAAGATGAATGAGGCTTATTCCAAATATTAAAACCTAAAAGTATATGCTGAAATATGCTTATTATAGTCCAAGACAAGAATTCTGATAATATATAGGTAAAAATTAGTCTTTTGTACTTCTGAATTTTTGTTTAAGATAGAGGATAAGTACTGAAGGCATCATTTATTGACTTCAGTTTATGAGCTTGGTTCTGTAGCTCTTACCTGTCAGAGAAAGTCCACAGCATCTGATAATATAGATAGACTTTGGAGGAGACAGACATATGTCAGACCTTGCCTTCAAGGCTTTTAGGCATTTTCTCTTGGGAAAATGGCAGACTTCTTTTATAAAAAACTTAGGTAAATGGCGTGGGCTTTGCGAGCAATGTATAAACCCCCTGTTGGGTCTCATTAGTTTTCACAGCCCTTTAAAAAATGTAAAAGCCATTTTTTAAACACTTCTAAAGGCATATGAAAACAGGCTGTGGCCATATCTGACTTACAAGCTATAGTTTGTTGGTACTTCAGTACCTTAGACTGTGTCTGGTGTGGACTGTGCGTTTTTGTCCATATTTTACCCTCTTGTGGTAGACATCTGACTGTTGACACGAAGGCAATAATAGGACACTATGCTGATCATGGTGACTGGATATACTCTAGGCATAAAATATTCATCTTCCAAAATATGTGTTGATTTTGCCTTTCAGTGTTATGGATAATTTATCCTTTTTTTTTTTAATTACTTCCCCCCCCCCGTTGTCTTCTGGACTGGTCAGTTACTGTAATTTTTATTTATTTATTTATTTTTGCGATACCTAATTTTTCAATAGTCCCTTTAATTTAACCAAAAGTGTCATCTTCCCTTTCCATCATATATTTTGTATCTTTTTCTGTTTCTTCTCCTAAGATTGCTGATGGTATGGCATATATTGAAAGAATGAACTATATTCATCGAGATCTCCGAGCTGCTAATATTCTTGTAGGAGAAAATCTTGTATGCAAAATAGCAGATTTTGGCTTAGCAAGATTAATTGAAGACAATGAATACACAGCAAGACAAGGTAAAATGACATACATAGATGCTTATAATCTCATGCCCTATGCTTGTCTTAACACTGTTTTGAACACCCAGAACTTTATGGAATACTAAATTTCTAGTGGATATCTAGGTTCCTACCTAGAAATCAGCTCATACACAGTGACTAGAGTAGGATGTGGATGCAAGAGACCTTTGTTGTTGGCACAGCTAGACAGAGAGACTGTCGTTTTGCATATTCTTGTAGACCTGACATGAAACCATCTGTAGACTAAGTGCTTCTGTGTGAGTGTTCCCCATGTAGCAAAGCAGCTCCATCTGTGAGATCTGTTGGAGGTCAACAAGGGAAAGGGGGTGGGGTGGGGGGATTCAGGTAGATGGCTCAGCCTGTAAAAAATACTTAGAACGCAAAGCCTGGTGGCCTGTGTTTGACCCCCAGAATCCATGTCATAAATTTGAATGTGGTGGTATGCATCTATTGATGTTTAATAAGGATCAGGAGAAACAAATAGGCCGAATAGATGTTTATTTAGGGAGAAATAACTTACAACATAGACAGATGAACACCAGCAGGTTCCTGGTCCCAAGGATGCCTCTGGATGTACTCCTGTCCCCATGCTGTGCTGCAAGCAAGAAAGCTCTCAGAGCCCCCTCCTCAGACTTAGTCCCTCCCCTGTCTCCACCCCCTAGTGGGCATGGTGTGTGCCACAGGTGTGGACAAAGTGAATATCTCATTACATGCATCTTTAATCCCAGCACTCCTGTAGGTGGAGATGGAGGTAAAGGCAGGAGAATCACTCAGTAGCTGATGGGCTAACTAACCTGTAGTAGGTAGTAAAGCAGCAAAAATGAGAGACCCTGTTTTGATAAGGTAGAAGAAAGAACCAACTCCTAAAATTATCCTCATCAATCATAACCATGCTGTGTCATGAACAGCAATCACACACACACCATTTTTAAAGCTTAAAACAGAACAAAAATTTTAAAAATAAGTAACAGTAAAAATGAAATACTCTAGATTCTTTCAGAGGACTCAGAAACATTGATATTATTCATAGTTACACACAATAACTAATACTTTGACTTTCTAATAGTTAATCCCTACAAAGAAGAACTTGACAAGATGCTTTTGTATTATAAATACAGCAGGTAAAATATCCTTGGTACTCCCTTAGGATGTCACTAGTAAATTTTATTTATTCTTTGTGCTTGCATGTGTGTTTGTGTTTGTGAGCACAGATACACACATGACACAGTAAGCACACAAAGATCAGAAGATAACCTTGGGCATTACTCTTCTCCCATCTTGAGATTGGGTTTCTTGTTTCCCAATATAAGTGCCAGATTTAGCTGTTTGCAAATGTCCTGACATTTTCCTGTTTGCACTTACCCTCTCACTGTAAAAGCACTGGGATTACAGATTACATGGGTTCTGGGAATCTAAACTCAAGTCCTCAGGAGCAGCAAGCATTTGACCCACTGAGCTATTTCCCTTGTCCCAGATAAATGTTTTCTAATTTTAAAAAAACAAAAAACAAACTTAGTGAGTTGTTATTTAAACTATTGTCTTAGATTGGAGGTGGTTCCCAGTCAACCATTATCTCTTCCTACTCCAAGGAAACCTATTTCTAGAAACATTTTTTGTTGTTCCAACTTGTGAACTGCTGTCAGCATCTGGAAGGCAGAGGCTAAAATACTACTAAACATTCTGTAATATACAACCTAATAATCACTCACACACACACACAAAATAATCACCAGGCCCAAAATAGCTAGCATTGCCAAAGTAAAAAAAAAGCCCATGTAAGTGCACTACATGCATGTAATACCTGTGGAGGCTCGAAGAGGGTGTCAGGCCCACTAGAACTGGAACTGGAGTGACAGGTGGATGTCAGCTGCCATGTGGGTACTGAGGATCAATTCTGGGTCCTTTGGAAGAGCAGCTGGTGTTCTTAACTGCTGAGTCATCTTACCATCCTCTCCATTTCTTTTCTGTCTCTACCTCTTCTTTTACTTCCTCTAGTCATACATTCTGTAGTCCTTACTTAAAAAATAATTTTAGCTGCTACTTTTTAATGAAGACTTGTTATTGTGACAAGTGAAAATTAAACTATACTTCATAATATCTAAGAACTCATATTTTGCAACATATATAAACACACACACATAAAATTTATATACATCACTTATAATTTTACTACACAGATTTCATGAAAGCTGTGTTGCTTGTTTATCCATAATAATTAGCAAAATGCATGTATATTAAATTCATTCACTAAATATTTATGTAAATTAACATGGTGTTTTAAAAATGATAGCACAAGGGCTGGTCCAGTGAATTTATCTGGCAGATGTGCATGTTAACTCAAGCCTGATATCCTGAGTTTGATCGTTGGAACCCATGTAAAGGTAGAAAATTAGAGCCAATTCCACAAAGATGTCTTCTGACCTCCATACAAGTGCCATGTCACATTTGTACACACACAAACACACAGTAAAAAAAAAAACATAATAGCACAATAAAAACTTCTGTAAAGGTAGCACAAAATTGTAGAAAAGATTATGAGACACAGTAGCCATTAGACCCAGAACAGGTCTTCAAACACAATTGGCTACAGCCAATGGACATCAAGTGAACTTAAAGTTGGAGACTTTAATAGTGTAGTGTTTCATGTATCTAAGTCTAACACATGTAAGTTAGAGGCAGAAGGATCAGGAGTTCATGGTCATTCTCCAGTAGATAGCAGGTTAGAGACCTGCTGACCCTTTCTCAAAAAGCCAGACAGAGGGGGAGAGAGAGTCATGCATGAAGTTTTAATCTTTGTTCATCAGGTATTTTACACACACACACACATACACACACACACACACACACACCAGTAACAGATTTAGCAAATGTTTGTAATCCCAGTTTTCAGGAGGCTGACACATGATTGTGAGATTTCCCCACCCCCTCTTTTTTTTTCTTTTTTCTTTTTTTTTTTTTTTTTCTTTCAAGACATGGCTTCTCTTTGTAGCCCTGGCTGTACTGGAATTTGCTCTGTAGACCAGGCTGCTCTTGAACTCACTGAGATCACTTGCCTCTCTCTCTGTCTCTGCCTCCTGAGTGCTGGGACTAAAGGTGTACACCACCATGCCTACCTGGCCAGGATTGTAAGAATTTAAGACTAGCCTAAAATAAATACAGATCAAGATCCCATGTGCTCCCTGTCCCCAAGTTTCCAATTTTATAACTCATGTTTTTATCTTATAAAACTTCTACTGCTGTTTTATTGAATCATGAACTATTCTTACTAGCAACTTTTTTATATCATTAAATGTAAGAATAAAACATTTAAAAATTTAAAGTCAATGCGGTTTTTCCATATATTTCCTGTGTCTGAAGACTTAAACTTACAACACACAGAAATGGGATATTAACAGAGATTATAATTGTGTACCTTACATTTTCATAAATAGACTTTTTTAAAAATGTTTAAGATTGCCAATATTTTTTAGGTGCAAAATTTCCAATCAAGTGGACGGCTCCTGAGGCTGCACTGTATGGTCGGTTTACGATAAAGTCAGATGTGTGGTCATTTGGAATTCTACAGACAGAACTGGTAACAAAAGGGAGAGTGCCATACCCAGGTAAGCTTATGTTTCTCTAGCTCTTTAGTTATCTCAACATAGACTTTAACGAGACGTACACTCAGCAAAATTGTGAGGGGCAGAGACTTTATTTCTTCTTTCCTGCCCCTTTATTTTGGTACTGGGTGTGTAGCAATCCATGAGAGCTGGAATCCTTAAGCAAGACAGACAGTGTGTCTTACATTCACTTGGGCTTTCGCCTCTAGGATAGTTTCCAAAAAAGCCTTTTACATGTTCTGTATTCTCATATCAAAAGCATATCTTAAATATCCTAGGTTACAAGTAACTATTCTTTTCTAGAAGTAAGATATTCTAGACTCAAAAGAATGTTTTGAGAAGCATTGTTTCCTCCTTAGTAATTAGAGGAAAAACAAAGTATTTTACTCTAAAACGTAAGATAGTGATAGAGGTTTTGGGGAGCAAGAAGAAATTTTAACCTAATTGAAATTCAACATAATTGAATAGTCCATCAACTTGTTACTTCTCAGACATGTCCACTGAGTTATCTTAACAGTTGAGGAATTTGAAAGCATAGAAAATCCAATCTTTGTGAATAATTACTATAATAATCTTCTCTTACGGGCCATTCCTTATTACGTGCAGCTATATATATCTAGTGTTGTCACATTCTTGGTCCATATTCTATCATTATGTGCTTAGCCATACAAGTTCTCACTTAATGGTCATTCCACATCACCCTGTCCAGTAATCCATTCCTGTCATAATTAATCCTTAACCTTTTTTTATACTAAATTTTTTCATTTTACACACACACACACACACACACACACACACACACACACACACACACACACACACGGTTTTTTGAGACAGGGTTTCTCTGTATAGCCCTAACTGTCCTGGAACTTACTCTGTAGCTGGCCTCTAACTCAGAGATCTACCTGTCTATGTCTCCCAAATGTTGGGATTCAAGGCATGCTCCACCACCACTGCCTAGCTTTTCGTACAATATATTTTATCATTTTTCCCTTCTCCAAAATTGTCCCAGATCCTTCCCACCATTCTGTCCACCCATCTTTGTTTTTTCCTCTTTCAAAAAAAAAAAAAAGAAAGAAAGAAAAGGCAAGAAAAGCAACCCACAAAAGTGAAATTCAAAGCAAAAGACCAATAAAACAAACAAACAAAGAGTGCCACACAGGGCCTTTATTCCCAACACTTGGTTAAGCACAGTGGTAAGTGAATCTCTTAAGTTCAGTGCTAGCCTGAGCTACAGAGCTAGTTCTGGGATACACAGAAAATCCCTGTCTTGAAAAGAAAAAAAGTTACAGAAATATCATTGAGTTTGTTTTGTGTTTGCAAACTACTGGGCACAAGGTCTGCCCTAGAGTGTTGTTGATACACAAAGTGACAATTAGAGAAAACTGATGTTTCTCTTTGTTTTTAGGTCTTCAGTTGAAATTACCTTATTGATTAGGGGTGGGATGCTCTGTCTACTTTCTACTTTCAGTGCTAGGACCCCATCTAGCTTGAACCTGTGTATACCTTGTGTATTAACCACAGTCTCTGTGAGCGCATATCTGGAAGACAGTGTTTTCTTGGAGTCAACTATCACCCCTGTCTATTACAGTCTTTCTGCTTCCTCTTCTGAGCCTTAAGGGGAGGGCTTTGATAAAGACATCCCATGTATATATAACATTGTAGGCGTTTGTGACACCATTGCACCAGTGTGTCTTGCAGTCAGGTTGCTATTGTAGGTAGCTGGGTGATATTGATGACCTTTCTCTTCCAGTGCATGCAGAGTACCTTCCAGCACCATGAATACTGATCAGTAGGGCTAAAGCTTCTAGTTAGGCACCAGCTCAACTTCTCTGCCTAGAGACTATCTTAATGTAGAAAATCCTTCACATCCATGCCCAGAGGTTTTCTCCTAGGTGATTATACTGTCACAATGAGATGGTGTTGAGAAGAGAAATTTAGGAAGAGTGCATTTGGCTAGCTTAGGGCAGTGCATAGTAAGTTATCAGTCATGGGAAGGAACTTACAAAAGAAAAAAAAAATGATCTGTGTAGTAAAACAAATCCAAATAGGTGATAATAGATCAGGAAACTCAGGATAGTAATTTGAAATAGTTATGTAGTTAGTATATACAAAAATAAAACTAGAATTTTCTCCTAATTCACTTGGAATTCCTCAGTAGCTCAAGTTGGAGTTATTAAATGGTTAGAAAAATACCAGTCCACCCTAAATTCTCAGTCAGATTGATTTGGCATTTGAAGATACTGTGTTACAGGTAAGAGTTTAAGTGGAATGAAAAATTAGTTATCTTAAAATATAGATTATCACTTCTCAGCTTTTCTTTATATAAATTGGTATTAAAATTTTATTCTGTTCTCTATTGAAAATGCCTTTTCACTAGATATACTTGGTATGTCTTGATGTAGTGGCTAGGATATTTACTCTGTTTTACTGTTCGTGGCTGGGACCATTATTTTTAATGTTTGAATCTTGACCCTAGGTATGGTAAATCGGGAAGTTCTGGAACAAGTGGAGCGAGGGTACCGGATGCCTTGCCCTCAGGGCTGCCCAGAGTCCCTCCATGAATTGATGAATCTTTGTTGGAAGAAGGACCCTGATGAGAGACCAACATTTGAATATATTCAGTCTTTCTTAGAAGACTACTTCACTGCTACAGAACCACAGTACCAACCAGGAGAAAATTTATAATCCAAGTAGCCTGTGTGCATAGATCTGCCAAAACATAAAGACCTCGTGTGAGTTCCGAATGCACAGGAAAGAGAAGATACTCTTCACTCTGCATGTTTCTTATGGAAAACTGGAATTCCAGATATGGTTGCACAAAACCACTTTTTTTCCCAAGTGTTAAACTCTAAAGTACCAATGATCCATCTTACAACTTGCTTCAGGGTCCAAAGAAAGTCGAGCTAAGATATTGTGACTGTGTGGGTGATAGCATGGTAAGAAAGAGCAACAAGACTACTGTTTACTAATCGCTTCCTTTTCTTCCAAAATTCAGAATGGCTAAAGGAAAACTATTTATTGATGTGGACAAAACTTGTACTGTTATATCACAGTAAAATCTAAAATTAAAGAACTTTATGGGACCAAATAATTCCATTCCAATTTTTAAAAAAAAAATCTCTTGCTTTTTTTTTTCCTCAAAAGTTGGGTTTTTTTTTTTGTTTTGTTTTATTTTTTGTTTGTTTTTTTTTCTATTTAACGGTGTGCAGTCTTAACACAGGCCTCCTTTTGTGTGGAATGGGGCAAGTCTTCCAAAACTAAAAAAATGGGTTATAAATATCATCAAAACCTTGATTAAACGTTAAACCACAGCCATGGAATTTGGAAGCATAATACACTATTTTCATACTTTGTTCATAGAACTGGAAAGCAATTTTTTTTTTTACTTTTAGTCATTTCTTGAATTGTTCAACTTAGAATAATGAAGGTAATCAGAACGTGAGTTAATCTTTTGTAAAGTTGTATTGATATTTTTAAAGCAATGTACAATTGAAATTACACTATCCAGTCCAAGTGGATAATATTTTCATAGCATAGAAATAAAAAACCCAGCATTAAAGCAGTCCATTAAAAAAAAAAAATAGATGGAGTACTGTAAGGTGTTGCTTAGTATGTTTTTATGGTGATGGCCTCCACAAATAGAAAACATCACTAGATCAGGGACTTGTATGCACTTTGCTTATATTGAGAATAGCATAGGAGAGAGGAAAATGTATTTAAATAAGTATGAGAGAAGAAAATGTGAAAGTTTTACAGATATTTGGATGAGATGGAATGTTTAATGTTGGTGTTGTGTGGTGACAACATGGCTTTGCTGACACTCAGAGCTCCTCATTAGCTGTTTCCTAGTCTTTAAAAGTTATAAAGTATGACTGTAAAACTTATTTTTCTTAACATATACACTAAGTAAGTTTTACATTCTCAAAATAGTGAAGATAAGGCTTAACACTAATTTCATTGACCCAGTTTTATACAGAACCTTTTTAGAATTCCAATTTTCAAATCTCTGAAACTGCCCTTACATTTCAAATATACCTTGATGATTGTCATGTTTTTCTTTCATCATATGATTAATTTGAGGAAGAATACTTACTCTGAGTTAACAATAAAGGAGGAAATTTTTGCCCATTTAAACTGCAGAAATAAAACATTCAAAATGAGTTTTTCTAACTCAGAAATTATGAAATACTAATTTGAATTGAGTAATTAACCCTTAATGGTTTAAGGGTCTAGCAAGGGAAAAACTGAGTCTGCTAAATAAAATAAAAGTCTAATATTTATGTTTTTAAATGCTGTATTTTATAATTACACTTTAAGGCATTGTATCACGCTCTCTTATGCATGTAATTTTAAACTACCATCATTTAATCACTAAATTTAAAGATCTGTGCCATGTTAAATTATGTTCAAATTTAAACCTTTTTAAATGTGACAAGTGAACTTCATGCAAGTTGGCAAAAGTTCTGGTACTTGTTTTCTGGTATTTGTTTTCTTTTTACTTGACCTATTTAGTACTGAATCCTCTCCCAAGAGGGTCTCTTAAGAAGAGTGTTGTCCTTATTTGCCCTGATGTCTACAGTTTGTGACATGAGTATTTTAAAGGGCTTCATGTGAACAATGGTATTATAGTTTTCCTAAGCATTCTCTAAAGGGTAACAAAATTGTGTTTATCTACTAATTCTGATCAGAAAAATAAAACAGGAAAAGCTGATGGCATTCTTTAGATTTTAAATAAATGAATGGAGTAGTTCTTATAATAACACTTGTGTAGTGAGGATACAACACTAACTTAATGTGTATTCAGTTTAAATTGTTATGTATTTTTAAATTGTCAAAAAGAAAGTTTTGTACATTTAAGATTTTTTTAACAGCTTTCATCTTTATTGTCTTAACTTGAACTTTTAACCCTTACCAAAAAAGAAAAGTTGGCAAAAGCAGCCTTCTAGCACAAACACCTTTTTACATAAACAATGGTAACCTAAAACTTAATATTTTTATAAAATGTAATATTGTTTTGTGGATAATTAAAATAAAAATCTTTGTTGAATGCATCTACTTACCTTTTCAGTTGTTCTTTATATTTCCTTGTTAGCTTTGTAAATATTGATTATTCTGAATTTATTCTTCCATGGGAAAAATATTCAGTTAGAAATTGTAAATCCTGAACAGAGTTAAAAATCAGTTCTTTCTTACGTTTAGAACACTATTGAATTTATTTCACATGATTAGATTAGCTTCCTGTGTGTGGTAAATGACATTTTCTAAAATTGTATCAGCAAATACTGCCACTGTATCACATAGAGTTGATTTAAGGGAATCTATCTACATACAATATGAAAGGGATAAAGTAGAATAGTCACTTTGGGCCATAAGAAACTTACTTTCCTAAAGCTGCACAAAAATCTATGTGTTATGAACCTCTTTTCACAGTTTTAATGAAAATAAAAATGTAAATGTTTAGTGAAAAGCTTTTGTGATTTTTCAGTACTGTGATTGTGTTAATTACTTTTTACTACTTCATGTAAAATTGTTGACCCTTTTCATGATTTCCAAAATATTCCCGAATAACAGTCAACACAATGCTTTCTTCAATTCATTGTTTATGTAGCCTATTAACAACCCCCTAGAATGTTTTTCCAGCTGGACATGGAGTACATGCTTCTGGAGTATGCAGAAGATGTGGCACAGCTAGCATTTGACCGATAGATGCTGATCAACCAGGAACAGATAGGGTAACTCTTTTTCATTAGGAAACACCTTAGGGAGTGCTCCCACAAGCTCCAATATCAAATTAAGTTCAATCATTCCTTATCAGCATTGGAGAAACTCATCCACAGAGCAATTAAAAGACTTAATGCCTATTGTTAATAACCATATTGCTCTGGATGTGATCAAGGACAAAATAGCTTTAGCAGATAAAAAAATTTGGTAGAGACCATAAAACAAATATTTTGGAAAACTTCTATAAATGATAAGAGAGAAAGCTAGAAATACAAATAAATGGCATTGTAATTGAAGGTTTCATAAACATAGGCGTAGATGTTAACAATTTCACCAAAATCTTGGCATTCGGGTTGGCCTGTTCAAGAGATAAATATTCATCTTCTAGGGATTGGAATTTATCTCCGGTAAAACAAAGTACAAGGTTGGCTTGAGTGTGTAGGGCCAGAAGGACAGAAAGGGAAATTAAGGCCATATGTGACTTACATAGCAATAGATTTTTGGCCATATAATTTGTTATAGTGATGGAAAGTACAGATTAATATTCCTCCAATTTCAGAAGCAAACCTTAAACAAATGTATGCTTCAAAGAAAAATATTAGGTGATATTAAGAACAGTCACAGACTGTTCAGGTTGTACATAAGCTAGACACAACTGTTGGTCCTTCAAAGATTTCAACAGCCCTATGTTTAAAATGGTTGACTGACAAACCTGTGTGGGCGAAACGATGCCTTTGACATCGGAAAAAAGTACAGGCACTGTAACAGCTGGTACAGGAGCAGCTCGATTAGTCCTTGGAATTCTCCATTTGTCATTAAAAAGAAATCTGAAAAAATGAGAGCTGTAAATAATGTGAATCAGTCAATGGATCTATTCAAATCTGCTTAAATGGGCTGTTTAAAGCCTGGAATTCTCTTGCCTTCCTTATTACCTAAGGGATGGTCTGTTATGTTTGATTTAAAAGACTTTCTTTTGTTGTTTTGTTTTGTTTTACTATACCTTTGCAACCTGTTAGAAGATACTAGTGGAGGGTCTTGCCACAAAGAGTGATAAACAGCCCCACTTTGTGTCAATATTTTGTGCAACAGCCATTAGACATAATTCATCAATTGTTTCCTCAATCTATAACTTGCCGTACATAGTTGGGATTATCTTACTAGCTGATTCAGGCACAGCTAACTTAGAAAAAATGTTTGAATTTCACCTTGTTGCTGGATTGTGTTCTTGTGATTCTACCATCTACTCATTCACAAATTTTTAGGCAGAGAGAAGGTATACTAGAATGGACGTTTTTACCACACAAATAATAAAAAAATAAGATCAGAGTAGAAAAGGTTTCTGCATTGATTCTGAAAGGAAAAATGAAAGTTCATCAGTTATCAGGAATACAAATTGCTCCTGAAAAAAAATACAAAGAGGAGATTCTTTAATTAGGATATAAGATAGGTTTACAGAAAGTTCAACCACAGAAATTACAGACCAGGGGAGTGCAATTATGAACACTTGATCTTCAAAAATTGCTGGGATATATTAACTGGCTATGGACCACAACTGAATTAACCACTCAAGAACTATGTAACTTATTTTTACAAAGTGATAAGGACTTAAAGAGTCCAAGAAAATTACCAGCAGAGGCTGAGAGAGAATTGTCCCTGGTAGAAAAGAAATCACAGAGCTAGATTGTGTCCTTGTCATTCTACATCTACTCATTCTCCTCCAGGAATAGACCCAGCAGAAATTGTGTACCTTTAAGTAATGCTGAAATTGCATTATTATTGGCAGAAAATGAACACTGGCAAAGAGTTTGCAGTAATACTTTGGTAGAGATTAGCAACAAATATCCCCAAAATAAGAGACTTCAGTTTATAAAAATAAATGAATTCTCCCTCTTATAATAAAGGGAACAGCTATTTCTGGAGCCCCTGCATTCTATACTGATATAAATAAATTAGTAGAGGCACGTTATGTCCGGAAAAATAAGCAAAATGGCTCAAAGCTCGTATGATTCAGTTAAAAAATCAGAATTATATGCCATTCTCATAGTATTATTAGATTTTCCAGAAGCTCTTAATATAGTTACTGACTCTGAATATGCAAAAGAGTTGTTTTATATATTTAGACTGCTGAACTTATTCCAAATGTTTCAGAATTACTTTGTTATGTATTCAACTATAACAAGTAGTCAGAATAGAAACCATCCATTGTGTATAACATATATCAGATTCCATGCTGGTCTACCAGGCTCTTTTGCACAAGATAATGATAAAAATTGATCAGCTATCAATAGGAAATGTGCTAGAAGCCGTCAGAATTTTGTAAGAAACATCATGTTAATAATAGATTTAAGGAAAGATTTTCCTGTCACTTGACAACAAACCAAGGAAATTATAAGAAAACATCCTACTTGTTCTTTGTATAACCAAACTCTATTATTTTTAGGATGTGACAGAAAAGGTACTCAAAGAAATGAAATTTGGCAAATGTATGTGTTTCATTCAGTGGAGTTTGAAAAATTAAAGTATGTGCACCATACCGTAAATACATATTCCGGATTTAAATAGACAACTGCTTTAAGTTCTGAAAAGTCTGAATCTATAATTACACATTTATTATAAGTTAATGGACATTATGGGAATGCCTGTACAAATTAAGACTAGCAATGCTCCAGCATATGTCCCTAGTAAAATGAAACAGGTTTTTACATATTACAGTGTAAAGCACATTACAGGAATACCACACAATCCCACAGGACAAGCATTTTTAAAAGATCTAATTGTACTTTAGAAGATTTACTTAATAAGCAGAAAAGAGTATAAAGACATAAATACCCCATAGTTTCACAGTGTTGCTTGTTTTGTTTTGTTTTGTTTGTGTTTTGTTTTGTTTTTGGAGATAGGGTTTCTCTGTGTAGCTTTGGAGCCTAGCCCGGAACTTGCTCTGTAGACCATGCTGGTCTCTAACTCACAGAGATCCACCTGCCTCTGCCTCCTGAGTGCTGGGATTAAAGGCGTTTGCCACCAAGGCCCAGTCTCACAGTGTTTTATTAACTTTAATTTTTAAATGCTAATGAGAAACAACAGCTTCAGAGAGATACTGGATAATAGGAAAAACTGCTGAATTAAACCAACTTGTATATTTTAAAGATCTGTTGACCTCAAAATGAAAATCAGGATATTATGTTGGAAAAGTTTTGCTTTTGTTTTCACAGGAGAAAAAAAGCTATGAATACCATCAATATTGATAAAGATTAGGTTTGAACAGGAGAGACTTCTTGATTAGGGGAGATGATATAAGTCCCTAAAGCTAGCATTGGGGTAAGGTTTTGTTTTTTACTTTCCAGAATCCAACTAAGGAATCTAAAGATCACTGGACAAATGAGACATCTAAAGAAAAAGGATGGATCATCAAGAGAAAAAAAAAAAATGTCACAGGCCAGAGGTTTAAGAGCACTGGCTGCTCTTACAGATGATACAGGTTCAAGTCCCAATAACCACATGGCAGTTTACAACTGTAACTCCAGTTCCTGGTGATGTGGCACCCTCACACAGACATACATGTAGGCAAAACACCAATGTACATAAAATAAAAGTAAATTATTTTTAAAAAGAAAAGAATGTCTAAAGAAAAAGTAAACTGGCCTAATGATATATAGCACACCTCCAACAGGGTAGAATTTCATAATTTCCCAAATGCTTGCTTTTGATGTACCACACAAACATAAAAGGCAAATGATCTTTTAACATTCCCAATTCCATAAAAAAATTAAATCTGGCTATGGAGTTGGAGTATGGCTCTCTCCTCAGAACACAAGCATACTTATTAAAGAAAAATACAAAATCTCTGTCTTATGTCAGAAGAACCACTGTGAACTCAAGTCAACCTTGCCAAGACGATGTTTGGAAGTTCGCGCCGGAGAACCAGAGTTTACATAAACTTCTTACGTTAACGAGTTCTGCGAAGGCTCCTAGGGGCCGGTACTCCACCTCGCGCAAGCTCTGGCCTGCAGCGGGTTGGCAAGAAATCCAAATCCAGGTGTGTGGCCACGCCCCCAGAAAAGTGGCCAATCATCGGCCCCAGCCCAGCCCCGCCCTCCAGAGCCTGGCGGCCTGGCCCAGGGCTCGCGCAGCTCTGCAATCTGCAGGGCTCCCAAGCGCCGCTCCCGAGTGCGAGCGAAATGGCCCGCGGCAGGATCTCCAGGCTGTCGGTCCACGACGTGCGCTTTCCTACGTCGCTAAGTGGCCACGGCTCCGACGCCATGGTAAGCGCGCGGGCCACAGGGTTCGCGCGTGTGTGCGAGGCCTCTGTGAAGAGGAGGCAAGGCAGACGCCTCCTGAGGAGCAGGAGAAGCCAGCACTTGCTGGCTTTTCTTTGTTTATCTTTTCCCGTCTCTTCTTTGCCTCAATTTTACAACTCCGGTTTTCGGAAAGGGTAGAATGCGGAGGACCAAGAGCGAAAGGGTTTGGTTGAGTCCCCACGAGCGAATCGGGAGAACGCAGCACTGACTGTGTCCGTATTGAGTATATTATGGGGCTCGCAGTGGTGGGGGCCCAGAACTCCCGGGTGGAAATGTAGGGTGGTGATCCTCCCTCTGCCACAGCTCCCTGAGCGACTTGAGAAGGTCCGACCTTCATCAGTGTTATGAAAGTGTCACAGTGAGGGTGTGAAACCGAGTCCAGTCACTTGAGAGAGAGACTCATGTGAAATTGCTCACCTTCAAAAGTGATTAGAAAAGATTAACATAAAGAGTTCTACCTGTGACAGTCTTAAGAGAGTAAATGAAGAAGGGCGTAGATTTGGGCTCCCACCTCAGTGGGACAGCTGAAACTGTTAAAAAAAACCCTTTATGCTTGCCTTACCAACTTGCTGATGCCTTAACCTCAACACATTCTTGGAGTGAAGAATGTTCTCTGTTCTGAGGTCTCAAAGAAATCCCTATGTTCTTATAGAAGTATTCATTATTTTAACAACTTTTAAAAGCCAGATCCCCCAGCCCAGAGGTAGTGGAGCACACCTTTAATCCCAGCACTCGGGAGGCAGAGGCAGGTGGATCTCTGAGTTCGAGGCCCACCTGGTCTACAAAGCTACACAGAGAATCCCTATCTCGAAAAACTAATAAAAATAAATAAAATAGAATAAAAATTCCAGAGCCCCTCACTGAATGTGATTTTTGTCTCCATGAGGTTTAGCAACGGAAGGTAAATTATATAATGTCTTCAAGCCTAGATTTTTCTCATCTGTAAAATAGGCCCAATAGTACTTCAGATGCATGAAAAGAGCCTTATACAGAGAAGGCTCCCAATAGAAGTTGACTTTGTCATTGATGAGGAAACTGAAGCAGAAAGGACTGACATAAAGCTGACTTTGAGTATATGAAATATTCAGAAACATGGTTTTGTATAGAAACAGTTAAGAAATGGAATATATTTCTGTGCTTCCGTTGTGTATGAGCTCTGATATCACATTATCTGATATCTGTATTGGAGGCTCATAAATTCTTAACAATTCTCTCTGGGAAATAGTGGATATAGTATGCTAATTCTCAAGGGCTTTCCTAGTAGAATGAACTACTTTGCAGTGAAAGACCTGCAGGACATGGACCTTCACACTCCCACTCAGGAAATGCAACACCCCAAATCACTCAAGAGAAGCAGTCTCTATGCAAATAGCATGAGGAATTTTTATTCCAAGTGCACTGGGGTCCACAGTCATACGCCATGCAGGGGTAGAGGACTGAGGACCTCGAGGGCAGAATTGAGATAGCTTTTATAGGACTTACATCAAAACTAACAAGGCCAGTTTCAAAGCTAGCCAGTTATTTTCACTAGGCCTAAAAGCAAGGTCATGGGACAATTCAAAACTTGTATGGTTAATAAGGTTTCCTAGGTTACAGAGATTTCATAGAGTACGACACAGTTTTTACAAGGCAGGATTGTTTAGCGCACCTGCAAGGTTAGGGGGTTTTCTTTCTCTAGGACCAGTGGGCTCTGTGGCCTTGTCCTTGAGCGGCTGGGAGAATGTCCTCTCCAGTCAGGGAGTCATCTATATCTTATTGGCAGAAGCTCTTGTTGTTTCTAGTTTTCCCTTCTTGTCATGAGCCCCGTCTCTTTTAGTTACTAATTTTCTTTGTAGACAGGATGACCCATAACAATTCCCAGACTGCTGTTGAGAATAACAACATTCCTCAAAAACTAGGTGGTTATGAATAATAATAATAATTTCCAGAAACCAGTCATCGTGACCAAGCTATTTCATGTGTTTTCTTTGTCCTGACCTTTGCATGCAGCTAGGGTGATTTTTAAATACATGCTGATGGACTTTTTTTTTTAATTTTTAACTTTTAGTGGTCATTAGAGAGTTAGGCTGTATTTTCATCCTTTCAGCAGTTCTTGGTGGTGATGACTTTGTTGGTTTTGGAATATTATACTTGGCACATTAGCTACTTTCCAGCACACAACAGCAATGAACCTTTCCTGAAAATGACCTCACTGTCCTCAATGTCTGTGAAAGTGAAGATTTCTGTAGTGAGATAAATAAAAGACTGATATTGGGTTCAAGTTCCAAGCTGAAGATTAGAAAAGCAAAGCAGCTGGGCACTGGCTCTCACTCTACCTCAGACTGAAATGCAATCCTGGCTCCACCAAACCTCAGACTGTAACCACTCCTTAACATGACTGGAGGATCCTGAGACTAAATATCTTTCTATCCTCAACATGCCTGGAAAATGAATCCTCATATCAGTGTGGCTTGATACTGATTACTGAAGACCCTGCCCCTAGGTATAGATCTGGGTGGCCTTGGATTCGAAGAAATCCATTTACCTCTTAATCCTGAGTACTGGGATTAAAGGTGTGTACCACCACCTCCTAGCTTCTGGCTGCTGGGATTAAAGGTGTGTGCCTGGCTTCTAAGGCTTGTGGCTGACTTTGCTTTTGGAATCCCCAGGCAAGCTTTAATAAATCATAAAGTATGTATCACCACAATTCCTGTCTATGGTTCTTCCTTCTTCCTGTGCTGACCTCTCCTTCTTCAAGGCTTTCCCACTTTCGCTGCATACTCCCACTGTGACATCACTCCATGTTTTCAACTTCTCAATCTATCTTTATGCCAGAGTCTTCCTGATTCCATTTCTGGATCTACCATCTCACCTCAGATCTAGTTGATGTCTAGACATTTTCTGTTCCACTTCATTTTCTGTCTTCATGCTTAACACCATCTAAGTCAGAAGCCATCACCGTCTATCTTCCAATCCCAACTCCCTTTATATATACTTCCTTCTGATCCTCTATGGTTTTGCTGTTAGTCACAAAGACTCAGAAGCTTTGAGTTATATATGTCTCGTCTTGTCCTTTTGACCCTCTCCTAAGGTTCTAATGGAAGATTTCTTTTTCTTATTACTTGAAAAAGCAATGCAATCCTGTAATCCAAGGAGACTATAATTCATGCATTTTCTCTTTTAGCATCATATCTTTAATTTCCACTTAAAGAATCCAATGGTTGTTCTAAACCAGGATGGGTACTATCTTGATTACTGTTCTATAGTTATTCTTCATAGGAATGAAGAGACACTATGATCAAGGTGGCTTATAAAGTATTTAATTGGAGGCTTGCTTATAGTTTCAGAGGATTAGTCCATGACCATTATGGCAAGGAGCAAGGAGTTAGGCAGGCGTGATGCTGCAACAGTAGCTGAGAGCTCACATCTTATTCAAAAGTTGCAGGAGAGGGAGAGAGAGAGACAGAGAGGAATAAAGAGACTCAGCTTGGTGTGTGCTTTTGAAACCTTAAAGCTCACTGCTAGTAACCCATTGACACACCTCCAATAACACCTAATCTTAAATCGTTTATCAATTGGTAAGCAGGCAAATATAGGGGCCATTCTTATTCAATCTACCATATTCTCAGTTACATTACTACAAACTCTTGGGTACATGCCAGCCTTTCCATTAACTTCCCCCGTTATTGCCTTCACCATCACCGTTACGGTCTTATTCTGTTTTATGTTGCTGTAACAAGATCATTGAGGCTGTATAATTTGTGAAGAAAATAGATTTATGTAGTTTACAGAGCTGGAAGGGGTGAGCCTCTGCTCAACTTCTGGTGAGTACCTGGAGCTGAACTGTAATCATGATAGAGAAGAAGAAAGAGGACGCAGTCAGATATGCAAGAAGCATGAGAGACGCCAAGGAGAGAGCTGGTTTTCTGGCAGCCCATTCTCATGCAACCAACCAAGGCTTGCTGTGCTGTGTTTTTAAGAGAGTCTCATGTAGCCCTGTGCTATATATTGTGTTGTTTTGTTATATATATTCTAACAAACAAATAGTGCATGCCTGCAGATCAGACTGCAATGCTAACCACACTCATTTTCCATGGAGGCCAGGCAGTGGTGGTACACATCTTTAATCCCAGCACTCAGTAGACAGAGGCAGATGGATCTCCATTAGTTAGTTCAATGCCACTCTGGCCCACACAAAATTGATCCAGTCTAAAAGAAAAATATAGCTCACACAAAGGTGATCCCAGCATCTGAGGAGGCATGCCTTTAATCCTAGCATTAAGGAGGTGGAGACAGAAAGGGATATGGCTGGGCAGAGGGAGGAATATATGACAGGAGGAGACAGGAGTTCACGTCCGTCTGAGCAGCAGTTAGTTTGAAGCAGTCCATCTGAAGCAGTCTGAGGACAGGATTGCTCCTTCAGTCTGAGGTAGAGGTAAGAGTTAGTGGCTGTCTGCTTTGCTTTTCTGATCATTCTGTTCCTTCTCCCCCTTTTTTGACTCTAGGTTTATATTATTAAGAGCATAGAATTCATGCTACAATATATCAAAGGATTACCCTAAACTCATGCTCTTCCTTGCCTCTACCTTCCAAATACTAGGATTTCAGGCATTCACCACCATACTCAGCCCCTAATCCAGTCTTAAAAGACCTAATGTCTCTTCAGAGACATTCTGTTCCTCTGGATCTTAAAATATTTCCATCCCCCTTTGAGATGTTCCCTGCGCCTTAAATAGAGTTGTATTGTGGATGGACCACTTGGGCTGGGCATCACACTATCACTTGTTTTTTGCATTTTTTTTTTTATCAGTATGGTTTTCTATAATGATTTCTGTATGTTTCAAAGAGACATTTATTTGTGGAAGTCATACACTGAATGGGTTTATTTATATATTTAGGAGAAGCATAAAAAGAGACCAGAGCCTGAATTTGAAAGAAACCAAGTAGGGTTGGGGTACATGAAAGGGTCTGAAAGAAGGAGAAGGAACAGAGACAATGATGTGATTATATTTTAATTTCAAAAAATTAAAAATAAAAATTTATAAAAGTTCCAAATACCTTCCATTGGGGATTACGCTTCAGTATGAATTCTAGTGTAGATAAACTATATTCAAACCATAGCAGTTATCTCTCCTACAGTACTCTTCCTTCCCAGGTCCTCCTTCAGTGCTTAACAGCTTTAGTCCTCCACACTGCTGTAAAGTCCAACCCCTTACAACCTGCTCCACCTCGGTACATTCACCCGGCAATACCCTCTGCCTGTCTTTCATGACTTGCATCTTTCCCAATGACTTACTATGTTCTACCTGGCATCTGTGTCCCCCTCAGTAACCTACAGTCCCTGCAATCCCCAGAATGCATTGAGCATCACATCACACTGAATTGGACTTTGGTTCCAACTCAGACCTCCCATCTATCATGCACACTTTCTACCCTACCTTCCACCCCTGCACTGAATATATGAGAATTTACAGTCTGTTTCCATAAGTTACTTATACTATATCCTTGTGCAGATTGCTAAACCTCTTTAAATCTCACATTGTTCATCTCTAAAACAAGAATAATAGCACCTATTTTATACTATCACTGTGAAGATCAAATGAATAACAAAGCTTTTAGAATGTGCTTGGCACAGTAATTATTATATAACATGAACAATGATGACAATAGTAAATTGTATTAGCCTTATGTAAAACTCATGTTCAATCCTTGTTGTAACCTACATTTCTTATTAACATGTTCAGGCCTTCTGCCTGGATTTTTCTGTGTCATGATACATCTGACATGTCAGAAAACTCATTCACTTCCAAACCAATGCTCTTGTAGATCTTTTACTTCTCTGTTGAAAACAGAGAGGCCTCTGGGATTTGTATTGCTTTCTCTGTCCTTTTGAACATCTTTGTGGTCTTTGCCCCATTCAAGAACATTCCCTCAAGTTCTAGTTCTTTCTTCTCCTTGAACTAACTACTGTTCTAGTTATAACTGACCATGGTTATCACTTAAACATCTTCTTATATGGTCTTAGGGTTTGGCTCTCCCTCCCCACTATATGAAAAATTTCTAGTGATATAATCATCATCATCATCATCATCATCTGCTTTTTCCATTTCACTAACTGGCTTCCATCCAAGCCACACTGAGTTTCATAGTAGTTGAACAGTAAACATTTTGTCAAAATTACTGTTTGAAGTCTGGCCCTTTCAGTATTCAGTCATGTTTGGGGGAGGAGCTCATGGGTTTCTGCCCACCCCAGGGAGCTATTGGCAGTTAATAGCTGCTTGAGGTAGGTCATTCTCTTCAGTGGTATAGCCACTGGTAAGTTAGCCATGTTCTAATGGATAGTAATGTTAGCTCTTTTAATTTTTTTATTTTTTAGTCCAAAAACATTGTTCAGTAGTAGAAAATTAGTGCAACATAGGGCAATATGAATAAATGAATTAACTTGTCTTAAAATTTTATTTCTTTATTTTCTTCCAATGGTTTCTGAATGTGAACTGTATTATTATTATTGTCAGTCTATGAAAGGTACTACAATGGAGAGCTATCCAATTTTTTATGTGTGTTTTCTGAGAATTTTGATTCATTCTATTTCAAATTGCTTATGAAGGTAAATCATTTTTTGAGAGATGTGATCCAAAATTCCTGGGTTTAAAAATAAAATCAAAACCAGATTTTGATATCATTGCAAACTTGTTTAAGAATGTATGCATTTGGGACTAAGTATGAAGCTTAGTAGCAAAGTATGTGCCAAGCATGTATAAACCTTGGGTTCATTCACACTCATCCCCCAAAACATTGCATTTCTGCACTAGTGTGAATCATTAGTAGTATTTTCCCTCATTTCATTTAGATCTCTTATATGCTTTCTGGGGTACATCAGGTATTCTATGAGATTGGAGTTCTGTGTATCCCTTATAACATTCCTCCCCTTCCTTATTTCTTTTCTTCCTTCTTTCCTTCCTTCCTTCCTTCCTTCCTTCCTTCCTTCCTTCCTTCCTTCCTTCCTTCCTTCCTTCCTTCCTTCCTTCCTTCCTTCCTTCCTTCCTTCCTTCCTGACAAGGTTTTCTATGTGTAGCCTTGGCTGTCTTGGAATTCACTCTGTAGGCCAGTCTGGCCGAGAACTCAGAGATCCACCTGCCTCTGCCTACCAAATCCTGGGATTAAAAGTATGCACCACCACTACCACTGCCTGGCAGCATTTCTATTTTTATGTTTTTTGGGAGGTTTCTCATGTTTGCATTTTGGGGACCCCTTTTCCTACAGCACACAGATCCTGACTACTCAGCTGCCTATGTTGTCATAGAGACTGATGCAGAAGATGGACTCAAGGGCTATGGCATTACTTTCACTCTGGGGAAGGGCACTGAAGTTGGTGAGTTTGAGGACTCAAGTCTTGAGTTTCCAGAATGCTTCATTTTCATGTAGATTCCATGTTTTGCTTTATTTTTCTTTGTAATCATGCTGCTTACATGGAGTAAAAACAATGCTTTGCAGTTTGTTGCTTAGCTGGAAGAAACTGAAAAATAGCATTTGGTATTTCCTCTTATACTCATCTCTATATTGCTGAAAAATTCTTGAATCTGGAGTATCACCCACTGCTTTTTAACTTAAGACTATTGTAGAGCTTTGAGGACTAAATGTAGGCAAATGACTGAGGGTAAAGGAGAGGATATGTCATATGCAGAATTGCTTATTGTGATATGTACTGTGATTCTACTCAGTTCATAGTATTTCATACCAAGTTGCTTTCCAAAAAGATTCTCTGATGATTCTCATCAACCCTTGTATAAGTCTTCCTCCTGTTATTCTAAACTGAAAATAGTGAGAGCAATTTAACCTGTGTTAAAGCTGGATGGAATCTCAGTGGTGATATTGAGTGCCCTCATATTTTAGAGATAGAAAATTAAGCCCAGACTAATACTTGGCAGTGGCAGAATCTGATTACTAAAGTACTTTCTACCTAGAACATTGAATGATTGTGTGTGTGCACATGCATGAACAGGTAGCTTGCAGGAGTGTGAGCACATAAGTGGAATCCAGAGATCAACATCAGGTGTTGTGTCTCAGATTCAACCCATCTTGTATTTTGAGACAGTATTTCTCATTAGCCTGAAACCAACAATGCCAAGATCCACCTGTTGTCTCTGCCCTAGCACTAGGATTACAAGTGCTCTTTCCCACATCCAGCTTTTCTTTTTCACATGGGTTCTAGGGCTTGACTCAGGTCCTCATTCTTGCAAGACAAGTATTTTGCCAACTGAGCTATCTCTCCAGTCCCTCTCTCTGGAGCATTTAGATGCCACCTTTTGTTTGCATACACAACATATACACATAGTACAGTATTCAAGAAGTACACTAAGGTCCCTTTCACAAGATTGGTTTCGATAGATCATGAGGATCTAAATATAAATCATGATAGGTTTAGAAAAATAAGCAGCAAAGAAGGCGAAAACATTTCCTACCTATGGTAGCAATATGTACCTCTCTCATGGGTATTTTTACTTTTAGCCTTCTCACTGGCTATGGGGCAAAAATCTTGCTGGAAGATTTTAATATTTTTAAACAAGTAAAAAAATTTACATGTGTATGCAAATAACAAGGGGACATTTTTTCAAATGTTCATATTTTCCATATTTACATATCATATTTGCTCCATTGCAATTCCACTAAGACCACCAAGCAGGTCACACAATATCATAAGTTAGTCTATCCTGCACTTGACTGAAGAGCTGATATGTGTCACACACAATCTGTAAGGCACTGGAAAAGTAATTTTAAAAAGGAAAAGAAAGAGCTCCAAGGGCCTCTTCAAATAACATATGAAGCCTTTTTTTTTTTTTTACTTTATTAAAATACTGAGTTTATCTCACATGTATATTTTTGTCTCCCTACCATTTCCACACTATTACTATGTTCTTAACATTTCATATATACTTAAAACCAAGTAAAGGGTAGAGTTCCACCCTTGAAAACTAAACAGGCATTTTAGACAACACATTTTTGGCAATGGAACCTGAACAACATTTATCAAACACAGCAGGGAAAGTTATCACTTTGCATTATAAAAAAGACATCCAGATAGCAACTGCTACAAAAATAAAGTAAGATGGGATATTTCAAACAGCTTAAACCATATTCTTAAAGAGACTTCCTCCACTGCCAGAGATCTTGAATAGATGTAATTATTCATATAGTTAATGAACTCAGCTTCCATTTTTGGAAGAGAAACAGCTTTTTCTATACTTGCTTCCAGTTTTGCCTTAATGTCTTCTACAAAACTTGGTCTTTTGGTGTTTTAAGAGGCTTTTCTTGTTTTGTTTAATTTTAAATTAATTAATTAATTTAATTAATAAGTAATATTATTTATTATGTATACAATATTCCTCCTTTATGTATCCATGCATGCCAGAAGAGGGCACCAGATCTCATTACAGATGGTTGTGAGCCACTATGTGGGTGCTGGGAATTGAACTAAGGACCTCTGGAAGAGCAGCCTGTGCTCTTAACCTCTGAGCCATCTCTCCAGCCCCCCCTCTTTTTAAGTATTCTTAACCTCTTTGCATTGATGATTTTAATTTTTTTCATCTTGGTTTAATTTTTCATCTTAGTTTAATTTTTGGCTGGGATTATACAGATTTTTTTCCAGTGGAATTTTTCTTCAGTTTCCTCATCATGAAAATCATCATCATCAAAATCATCATTATCTTTATCATCAAGTTTTACTTTTTTTCTGTGGAACCTTACTTGTTACCATCTCTAGGAGAAAATAATTTTCTAGACATACGTAAGATATCCTCTTCATCTTTATCTTCTGACTCTAAATCTTCCTCTATAGCTGCTAGGTGCTGTCCACTAATGTGCACAGGTCCTGAACCACACTTCAACCTTAAGACCACAGTTTATATAATTTCAAAACTGTTAGTTATACAGCCATTTTCAAAGTTTCCAGTGTTACTTTAATTTCACTGTCTTTATAGTTAATTGCTTCTGCTTCTATGATGTGTAATTCCTCTTTTACTCCTGTTCCTAAATTAACTGGTAGTCATTCTCATCATTATCCACCTTACAGTGATAATCTATGCCACCCTTATTCACAACTGAAAAGGTAGTTCAGATGCTAATGTCCATGTCTATTGTGTCTTCCATAAGGTGGAGGCATGTACTTTGTTGTAAGAGAAGTTGGATGGAGAAAACTGTCTACTGAGAACAGATATGCAGGACAGAATCATGCCAGGCACAATGAAGCCTTTTAAAGCACCAAAAATAAATAATTGATGGTTATGCTAACCTAAATTATGTTTAACCTTTAAACTGAATATGAAAAATGTAGTATAAGTCACTGGGAAGAAATTTAATGCTATGATGGTATTTTTATGTACTTTAACATTTTATGTAAGTATGCTACATGCAAATAAATTCATCTTCAGTAATGTATGATGTTGTAAATCAACTATCTTTATTTGCCAACATTTAAAAATAAGTTTATAGTTATGTAAGTCAGAGCGTTTGTTTCAGAACAATAAATTAGGAAGGTTTAGTGTTGAATATCCTTGTCTAAAACATTACCCAGTGAATAGGAAAATAATTTGGGAACAATGTCTAAACTTGCAAGTCTATGATTTTGCTTTTCACATGACAACCAATCAGAATATATTTGCTCTATCAGTATGTGGACTCCTAACTGTTGTAGTTGTGTCTAGTTCTTAGTTATTGTAGGCACATACACATTTGTGAAGAATATTACAATTGATGGTTTTTTTCATATTTTAATTATTTCATAAAATGTCCTCATCCATTTGTTTGTGAAATTTTAATATTGTAATTTCCTGGCTGCATAGTAGAACATGAACAAGAATGCAATCCTATTTTGATAGTTGTCTGTGCTGTGAATGCTCTTGCCTACCACATCCTTCACAAGGATCTCAGGGACATTGTTGGCGACTTCAGAGGCTTCTACAGGCAGCTCACAAGTGATAGTCAACTCAGATGGGTAAGGAATGTATTGTGTTTTGTTTGAAAAGATTGTGTGTGTGCGCCCATGTGTGCCAGAATAGGGTGGAAGATTCCCTGGAGCTGGGGTTATATTAAATTTGTGAGTCATGTTATATGAGTACTGGGAATTGAACTCTGAAAGACCAGCAAGTGTCCTTATCCTCTGATCTATCTCTCCAGCTCCTGGGACATGTTTTATAAAACACTTTTTATAAATAATGTTTCTATAGTCTGTGATGGCCTTTGGTTTTATCAAATATAAAAACAGAGGTTTTTCAGTTTTTTCATTTTGAGATAGTTCCTTTCTGTAAGACCTGAATCTAAATGCATTTGAATCTTAAGAAGTGCAACTATTATACACCACACTGCCTACTGCCTAGACTGGAAGAAGAGTCCAGCCAGGTCTGTGGTGGTACCTTATGCTTATAATTCCAGCACTCAAATTGGGTTTCATGCCAACTTAGGCTAAAGAGTAAGAACCTTTTTCAAAAGGAGAGATCTATAAGATAAAAGTCTAAATGGGCAGCCCTTTGGGTGAGGATTTGAATAGTAATGACATTGTAGGAATAGCTAGTAAGGTAGAGAATATAAGAGGAAAACTACAAGCATGGAGGAGCATCATGCTTTTGTGTGTATAGGTCAGTATCTGAACTGTAAAGTCAAAGCATGAAAAAAAAAATAAGTTCTAAAGAAAGGACTCTAACATAGCAAGATAACTTCCATAATCTAGACTTTTTCCTGTCTCCTAATACCAAGTTTCCTTTGTCTAACTTTGTTCAGTTTCCCTTACATGCAGAGATAGGCACAGGATAATGTACTTTCTCTGTTTCGTAGGCTGTATTTTTATCTTTATGTAAAGTAAGTTAAATATGCCTCAAAAAGTAACACCTTGAAGAAGCCCCTATTATACAAATCTTGAACATTTTTTTTTTGAGACAGGATTTCTCTGTTTAGCTCTAGTTGTCCTGGAATTAGCTCTGTAGACCAAGCTGGCCTTGAACTCACAGAGATCCTCCTGCCTCTGCCTCCCTAGTGTTGAGATTAAAGGCGTGTGCCACCACCGCCCAGCCTTCTTGAACATTTTTTTACATGAGAATAGATATAATAATGCCTTTTATCTGTTATAATGTAAGAACCCATGAGTCTGTTCAGTCAATAAGAGAAAGTTCATCATCGATAGAATACAACCCAATGAATATGAGGCCAATAATGGCATTAAGAAACCATCATACTGTAGCCATAATAGTTGTTAATTGAGCTCAGTTGTAGTTAATCTGTGGCAGTAGTATACTTCCTTGGAAAAAAAAAATATAACTCCATAGTAAAGAAAACAAATGAACACTAACTTACAAAGTAGTATAATTTATAACTCTAATAATAAGGTAACATATCATCATCAATTATATAATATTTATGCTTATTAGCCCATATTGAGGGATACTAGACAAGTCAAGGCCCAGACTACAAATGGCACTGTCATTCAAAGAAGCAAAAATGAATTTAACATAAAAGAGACTGAAGACATATGACAGCTAATGCAACATGTGGTCCTGAATCTGATATGAGGACACATGTAGGAGAATGTTCTAGATTTTAGCAACTGCACACAGAGGTAGTTATGATTACAAAAAAGGATGATATCTAAAACTTTGCTTTAATATGGTTGAGAAAATGAAATGTGTTGGAGTTCATGTTTTTTATTTCTACTTTTGCAACTCTTCTGTGGGTCAGAAACTGAGTTTCCACTGTTGCCAATTTTTCAGTTGTTTGTTTTTGAGACAGGGTCTTTCTGTGTAACATAGGCTGGCCTTAAAATCATGATCCTCTCACCTCAGCTTCCTGAGTTCTCTGAGTATAGATTTGTGCTACTACACCTGGTTTGTCTTTAAATTCTCAAAGCATTTTCCTGGAGAAGACCCAGATATCTTTTCTTATCTAAGACAAGCACTGTTGTTCTTTGTTTCCCAACCAGCTTGGTCCAGAGAAAGGTGTAGTGCATCTGGCCACAGCAGCCATTCTGAATGCTGTGTGGGACCTGTGGGCAAAGCAGGAAGGAAAGGTAATGGTTTCAGAGGCACACCTGTGGCTCCACAACTCAAGAGGATAAATGACTGTAGTCAGAAATTGTTGGGGCAGGGCCAAGGAAAAGGAAGAAGGGACAACAAAGATAAAGAAGCAGTTTGGGGTAGCAAGACTCATGGAGAGCATTGTGGGTGGGATGGGAAATGAACCAAATGTATGGTGGCAGCAGTCACCATTAGTGAATTCACATCAGACAAAAATGATTGTTTTACAAGTCTCTTCTTTTTTTAATCAAGCCTTTATGGAAGCTACTTGTGGACATGGTAAGTAGATTCTTTAATATTTTAGTTATTTCTAAAGGAAACATTTTGTAGATTACTTGGTATTTTTGATAGTCAGTAAGAATATTCAGGACTAGTCTGTTGATTATGAAATAAATGAACAGAAAAAAAATCAATTTTTTCCATGATGGGGATAAACCCCGGGCCTTGTATGTTAGACAAACACTCTACCACAAACTTATGTTCCCATACCATAATATTCTCTTTCTGATAATTTGAAATAGTAGATAGCTGTGCTCATGTAGGCAAGCAAGAGTGGAAGGGTATGAGTTCAAGTCCTGCCTTATTCTGAAGGGTCCTTACAATGTCATACAAGTTCTGAGTTCCTGCTTAAGAAAATCATCTGAACCATTAGGAGCCTCAGAATTAGTTTAAATGTCAAATGAAAATATAACTCTTTAAATTTTGAAAAGCCACATACTATTGCTAAGGCATCTTATGGCCACTTTAACTCTAAAAGCAGGTCATGGCAGTTTCTACCATGCAGTTTCATTGGGGCAGCAGTTTAATATTGAAATCCAAAGACATACAGTTGGCTGTTTTCTTTCTCAGAGAACTATTTGTAGCAGGAATGAGTGCCTGATTGCTGAGGAGGGTTAAAAAAAAAACAATTCTTTGTGCTAGTTAATGGGGAGGGACCTTCAGACCCAAGTAGACCTGATTTTTCAGTACAGGCTTCATTAATAAGTAGCAGAGTGACCTTGCACATGTTCCTTATCACTGTGAGTGGCAGCTTACTCAGGTGATTTCTGAGTGCCCACAAATAAAGACCCATCTTAGGGTTTCTTTTTCTGTGAAGAGATACCATGACCATGGCAACAATTATAAAGGAAAACATGTAAATGTGGTGACAACTTACAGGTACCACTACAGGACTACCTTAGTCATCTCATAATTTGGTGAAACTTCAGCATGGCAGATAGAACAGACTCAGAGCACTATCTACTCCTTTGCTTTGTGCTGAAGGTTCACCAGGCACCAGGCCCTCTGGCCAAGGATCCAGGTTAATTGGAAAGAACAAGGCAATGGCAGGAAGTAAAATTTAATACAGGAGAGTTGAGGGTTTGAGGGCTCATTAGGGACAGCAATGAGTCTCTTAAATGTTCAGTACTGAGGAATGACAGGACCAGACAGGCAAGTTCCAAAGATTCCTTCCTGGAAAGGATAAGCCCATGGGATCAGTGTAAGTATAGATAAATAATCTGCCTTTGGATTGATCTGGGCCTTTTTCCTCCTGTGCACCAGGAGCCACAGATGCTATTGTCCTGTATTGATTTCAGATACATCACTGATGTCTTGACAGAAGAGGATGCCTATGGTGAGTTATATGTAAGCTGTGGGTCTGAAAGGGTTCTGGTGCTTACAAACAAGTGCACATAGCAGATGCAGACTCTGTTGTCTAAATGAGTTACTGATTCTCTTCTCATCATCCCTCAGAAATACTGAAGAAAGGTCAGCTTGATAAAAAAGAAAGAGGTATGTTGTGAGAAAATGTGCTACTTTTTTTGATGTCTACTTTTGAACATCTGTGTCTTCTGGGGTCCACATGGTGGTTTCAGATACCCTTTCCTAAGCATTAGACCCTTAGTCATACATGCAAATCTGGGTGAAGAAGCCATCCAGTGTGCATTGGCTTCAGGCCAGTTCTGGAACAGTTTAAGGAGATGCAGTTTTCATTTCACTATGGGATAGGGAACTTTGAGGAGCAGGACTTTCAGGGAATGTCCTTATTGTCTGAGTTTGACACTTCGGGAAGTGGACTAATGGTAGTGAGTGTATAAAGAACACCCAGGAGAACAACTGGATTCCCCGAGGGCAACATATTAGCTCCAGACAATTCTAGTTCTGAAGTTTCCTGGAAAGTATCAAAAGTTATAAGAACTGTGTTTTCCAGAAGAACAACTGCTGAGACATGGCTACCCTGCCTACACCACATCATGTGCCTGGTTGGGGTACTCAGACAGTACATTGAAGCAGGTAAGCTCTTAAGCCCGTTTTTACAGACAAGCCAAAGCAGGAGAAGCAATCTAGTTCATGTATATTCACAGCACTACCATCATACATGGCTTTGATAATCAGATAAGTGGAAATACACACACACACACACACACACACACACACACACACACACACACAACACAAACAAACCAGTCTCTTTGGACAACAACTGAGTGTCCTGTAATAAAACTCTATCTCCAAGGACTAATCTGTTTTACTCATCAGTTGAGCAAATCCAGTTTTTCACCCCAGTTTCTGATCTACAGAAGCTAGAACACAGGTTTCTACAAATCTAATCCCTTGAGTTTTATTATTCATTAGAGTAGCTCAGAGAACCCTTGACTTGTGCTAACAGGTGTATTATAAAGGATGTAACTTAGGAAGATTCAGGTAGAGTGGATCCACAGAGCAAAGTGCGTTGGGAGGCAGTATGGAGCTTCCAAGCCTTCTTGGTGTGCTTCCAGGGACTACAGCATGTTCATTAACCCTGAAATTCCCTGGACTCTGTCCTTTAGTCTAGGTAGGGCTAAAAGTTCCAACCTTTTAGTCCTAATTTGGTCCAAAGGTAACCAGCTATAAAGGGACAGAATTTAGGGTCAAATTATTGGTATACAAAACATACTATCACTAAGGAAAGTGTGTGTTTATGAGCTGCATGCTAGGAAATGATATAGAAAGGTAGAGTGCAGAAGGGGTCAAATGGCAGCTGTATATTCCTTCTGTCACACTGTCTTTCTCAGAGAATTTACTGTTTCTCATTATCCTTACTACATGAGAGAGAGTAAAGCCACTCATTCCAACAATGTTTCATGTTGGGTTCTGGAAAATGATAGCCTAGTTTTGATTCTATGCAGGTATAGCCATGTAACACTGTCAGTTCACTTAACCACATTGAGCCTCAGTTTACTTTCTGTGAAGTATAAAAATAATATGCCATCTCTTATAGGACAGTTTTGAATATTCTGATGAAGGTCTAAGTGTTACTTTCACAGCTAGTGCATGGATATATATATATATATATATATATATATATATATATATATATATATATCTCCCAGAGCCTCACATGTGCTAGGCAGGCACTCACTTAATAACTTAACTGATCTGCCTACATCACCATATTGTGTTCACACAGAACCAAGAAAAAGGAAAAAGGGAGAAGGTAGCTTCTGCCTTTTACTCTTCTATGTATTAGTTCTGTGGATGCCACAGAGAATCCTGTCTTTACAAAGAAGAACATCTATACAGCATCCTCCTTTCAGGAATGGTTATGATAATTAAAGGAGATAAGGAAAGAAAGCCACTTACAGCTAGTGTGATACTTTTGGCAAAACTGCTTCTGTCTTTAATTTAAATAACACATGCTTGTTCCTTTGGTTTATACTACAACCCTAATGTTTGTGAAATCAAGATCAGAAACTACTGAAGTACCATCAGACCAGGGGAGCTTGGTGTGTTGTACCAATATGTAACGAGTGATGTACCCCTTTCCTCACAGCTCTGTGAAGCAGCACTGAAAGATGGCTGGACCAGGTAAGTTATCTGTGTAATGGTGGAGTTGACCTTCCTGTTGAACAACACTAAGAGGCTGAATATGTGAATAGGAGCCAAAGATTATAAGTCACCAATAATGCCTGAAGCAACTAGACCTTTTTTTTTTTTTTTGTAGTGCAAGGGAGAGAACCCAGAGCCTCATATATATTAGGCAGTGTCTCTATTGCTGAACTCAAACTCCAACAATGATCTTCATTTTAATAAGATCCCTTAGTTACTCCTCATTTGTATATCCAAATATAAGAGGCACTGAACTCTTGTCAATGCCTTAGTTAAGCAGAGTGATAACATGAAGAAGGTAAGGAAAGTGTTTTGGCATCCAATAGAATTAAAATAAACTCTTGCCTTTTCTCACCATCCTTTTCAAGGACTCAGTGTTGATCCTAGGCAGATTTCTCACCCTCTGAAACATATGTTCTCCCTCTCTTTCTTATTCCTTCTAAAAGTTTCCATATTTGATGAGAATTAGCACACAGGAATTTGGAACAGATGTACCATGAGGACTGGCCCTCTCTCTAACCAAGAAGAGGCTAGAGAGTCAACTCTAGGGGTCAGAAAGGTTTCATAAAGACTTACAGACCTCAGCACAAAAAGTGTATAGAGGCTATGGCCACTTAACTCCATTATTCTCGATTACTACAAATCATATAGCTGAAACTCCCACCTGGAGTAGAAATATCTCTGGGTGCTTGTTCTGAATAAGAGGAAACAAGACAGAGGGTACCTGAGTATGTTCAACTTTTTAAAAAATATGTGAAGCCCTGTCTCGAAAAAAAAGTTTCTAATTTAAATAAATTTGCACCACTTTCCCTTCCTTCCCTACTAGCTACCCTCCCCAAACCCCTACTTAAGTTGTTAGTCTGTTTTTTAAAATATCGTTGCTACATACATATTTTGTATGTGTGTATGTGTGTACACTATTATATATAACTACAACCCTGCTGAGTACATGTTTTGCTGGTAATGGTGTATATAATTTCAAGGCTCACCACTCTACAACGGATAATAAGGGGAGAGGCTGATTCTCTTCCTAGTAGTCATTTGCTGCTTGTAGTTCTTCGTCTATGGGTGAGACCCTGCAAAATTTTCTGCCTTCTACATTCCACATTAAAATGTCTTGATATTGCCATTGTACTGATCTTGTTTAGGCAGTCATTTCTAGAAGAGACTTTCAGAGTAGACTTTCTGGTATTCTGCCTCTTACAATCTCTGTCCCTTCTTCCAACATGTTCCCTGAGTCACTGATGCAGGAGCTTTGATATATGTTATCCTATATGGTTTGGTTCCCAGTGATCTGTTGTTCTCTGCCCCAGTGATCTGTTGTTCTCTGCATTGTGTCCAGTTGTGATTTTCTGTGATGGTCTCCATTTGATATAAAGAGAGTCTCCTTTGAAGGGGGTTAGTAGCTGCAATTATCCCGGAAAGGTGACTCCTCTACCTGTATGAAGTTTTTGTGAGCCTAATGGCCATCTTAGTAGACAGAAGAATTGGGTGCCCTGAAAAATAGAAGACCTGGGTTCTCTCTGTTGTGGCAATCTAAAGCCATTGTGGCTCCCAAGCATAGCCTTGGTATTCACTAAACAAATGATTGTGAGGGAAAAATTAGATACCAGTCCCTTGGGGTGATATTCTGTCCTTCAATAACAATGTCCACACTGGCCCAAGCATATTCCAGCAGAGTCAAAAGGAGCATCTATAAATGCTTATGTTTCAAGAACATAATTGGATATTAAGGCAGATTGGGAGTCATTGGGCTCTTTGTGAGTGGCCAAATGTGCCATGAAGGAGATCTCTACAGGACACTACAGACCATACTCTGTTTCTCCTCTCTGTGTGACTAAGTCCCTTTCCCTCCCTGGAATCCTGAACCATATGGAATAGATCAGTCCTGCCGCACTCCTCCAGCTCTGCTCACTGGTGACAAAACTGTCTGTGCAAATATCTAGCAAATGTATGGGCTGTGTCAACTCAACTCACCTCTTCCATTTGGACTAGGCCTGTTTGTTCTTACCTGTTTGACATAGAAAATTTTGGGGGAGCTGTATTAGAGGTATAACTTCTCTTTCTGGTTCCTTAACTGTGAGTGAGCAGATAATTGAGAGTCATTGCCCTGAAACAGAGTAAATAAATGCAGTTTGCAGCATTATTATTAAGTGGCTTGTTTAAAGTTTGACTGAAGAGCAGAGGTTACTAGAAAATGTGAATCATTCACAGAGAGTCACTTTTACAGAAAATCCGGATGTTTTTGCCAAGTTAGAGACCTACCTAAACTAAGTTAATTTATAGGTTTAAAGTAAAAGTTGGGGCTGATCTACAAGATGACATACGAAGATGCCGCCTCATCAGGGACATGATCGGACCAGAGAAAACTTTGGTAAATATCTTCTCACACTCATAAGACATAGAAGCTTAATTAATTTTTTGTGGTATTGTGAAACTAACTCAGGGATGTGTCCATGTTAGATAAACACTTTACCACTGAACCCTAATACTCACTCCCACCTGAAGTCTTTTGTTTCAAGCAAAGATTAAGGACATGGAAATTTTCATAGTTTATGGTGGTCTTGTGATAGGTGAACTCTTTTTTAAAAAGCTTTGGGATATGATAAGTTTAAGTTTTCTAATCCTACAGAGCCAGTTAAGTCTGATCAGCACAAGAGACTGTTCTTTTTGGTATTTATGAACAAGCCTGAACCAGGAATCTTCCACTGGTACCACCCTAGTGTGTCAATCATATAACCTTCCTTAAGCAGCTTATCAGGAGACAGGTTCCAAGCAGCCATTTTTTGAAGAAGTGTTGAGATTTTAGGTGAGATAAATATAAGGCTTTATCATTTCTATGTATTTTACGACATAGTTTTTATTATATGTAAAGTGTTTTTTGTAAAAGAAAGCTACACAAAAAAGAAAGCTACCATCAGATTTTTTTTAAATGAATTTAACAAATAAGGCTTGTTTTATGAGTTAAAATTAATTTTGGAATACTTGATGTAAGAAGAGAAGTATCATTATTTATTCATGAAGTAGCACTGCTTTTGCTTCATGAAGTCATCCTCATCCAAATAATTTATGACAAAATTGATCTTCAGTCTACCATACTGTGGTTCTCAGAGTATCCTGTGAGGAAACTCTCACCACTTAAAGAATTTATAGAATCTCATGTCCTTGTCTGTCTTCTCCAAGTTTAATGAGGTTTATGGCAGGAGGGTAGGCCCTGTCTTAAGCTCTGAACAACAATCCCCTGCCTTTTGGGCAAGATGATAGTGAGGAGAAAGCCAGAGCCTAAAAGGTAAGACCTGGACTTAAACTAACCACTAACTTAGCTTACTGGTCTTGAGAGACTTATTTAACTTCTCTATAAGCCAATTTTCCTATTGGTAAAATAGGATAGTATGAGCTGCCTTGTGGAATTATAGTAAAAATTAAACGGAACAAAACTCAGTAAGTACCTAGTGGAACAAGAGATTCATCAGTGGTTATTTGTTAGTTTGTCAGATATCTGGTGGGCAATAGTCAACAAAGGACTATTGAACAAACTCGGTGTTGACTATATGTATGATTCAAAAGATGACAGAAGGTGAACTGGTGAGATGGCTCAGCAGTTAAAGATACCTGCTGTCCAGTTTGAGAACCTGAGTTCAATTTCCAGGATCCTCATTGTAGAAGGAAAAAACTGACCCTCACAAGTTATTCACTGACTACCACACATGTGTACACACTCACACACACACACACACACACACACACACACACACACACACACACACACACACCCTCTACATAAGTAAAATAAGTAGCTAGAGAAATAATTCAGTGATTAAGAAAACTTTTTCTGTTCTTGCTGAGGATTCAAATTCTGTTCCCAGCACACAAATGGCAGCCCATAACCAGCCATAACTACAGTTCCACTGTAGTTGTCTAGCTTTTCTTGGCACTAGACACACAATGCATTATGACAAAACACTCATACACTTAAAATAAAAATGAAGAGCTCAGTGTATTCAACTCAGAGGTCATTGAGCACATCTCCTAACCCAGCCGAAGGCACTTGTAGACATCACAGAAGTTCTCAAATCCCAGTCAGTGTATGCACTTTGGATGCTTTTGTGAAACCTCTGGGCTAAAATTTAGCAGGAAAACAAACAAACAAACAAAAAAACAAAACTGCCAGAGGAGTCTTCCTAAGCAGTAGGTTGCATCAAATGACTGCATCTCCTCTCTGGAGCCTCAACCCTACAAAGAAGTGAGGAGTCTGTCCTTGCAGATGATGGATGCCAATCAGTGTTGGGATGTGCCTGAGGCAGTGGAGTGGATGTCAAAACTGGCTGAGTTCAAGCCATTGTGGATTGAAGAGCCCACATCCCCTGATGACATTCTGGGCCATGCAGCTATTTCCAAGGTAATAAAGCTGCTGCTTCTGCCATCTCAGTCATTTACTATTTTGTTTATTGTTCTCAAGAGGTCATGAAAGATCCTCAATTTCTCATGCCACAGACCTGCATGCAATTAAAAGACCATGTTTGCAACAAAAATAGGAAAATTCCTCTTGCAAGTAAGGAGCTATGTTTACACTAATCACAAGCCTTCTTCTTAGCCATAGGGAAGTGTTCCCCTTCCATCTTTGGTAAAAATGGCTTCAGGACCATGTATTTCATCAAGGTTTATCTCACTTAGAGTGTTTCCTTCTAAGGCTGGTGTAGACTGTATGTAATATACATTCAGCCATGCTTATAGTGGTCCTATTAAGCTGCTATTAAGTGTGTCTTCAACATCCATAGTGCTAGCTATATACCAGAAAAGTGTTTAAATGCTGTCAAGTAGGGAGTGAGATTGCCTCCCCTCCAAGAAAAATAAGTTTCAAAGAGAAATGTGTACTATGAAGGTTTATATTAACATTTGTACTGACTTAATAGTATTCTAATGTTTAACTCCTGTCCCAGTGTTCCAGGAACAGGTGAGTCTCTTCTAATATGCCTTCATATTTGGTAGACTAGGTATGTTAAATATACTTCTGCTTATGATCTTTCCATTAACAATGCATTTATGAACATCATATGAAGCTAAGGAGCACATGTATTTTATTTGCCCAGAGTGAAACAAAAAGTATAAGTTTTTTTCCAGAGGACTCAAAAGATCTGGAGATTGCCTGACTGTTTTTCTAAGATCACTCAAAACAAATTCATAGTAATTGGGAGCCATGTGCATTACTTCAAGGGTTCAAGTAGATCCTGATACGTCAGAACATCCTAGAAACTATGTCAGGGTGGGTGGCTACTGTGACTCAGGTCCTTAGCACTGATCTTTAGAACCAGAGTACCAGCTGGATCACTTGTAAACTGAACTTCCATCTTCAGACCCAAGAACACTCTGTGAGAAACTGTATTCATCAAAAGCTGGAGGATGAATAGAAAACTGGAGCAGGATTGATTATGAAATTTGAATATGTGATGATGACATCAAACCACAATGACCCACCATGGCCATCTTACAGCTTTGGCACAAAGACTTTGAGCTTTAAGCCTGTCCCTCCCCCTGGATACAGGTTTGGCCAGCATCTGCCTATACTGTGCCTGTACACTGTACTATTGGATTAGTATATTGTTATTTTGACTCTTAGCCAACTTCGGCCCTTTAAGGAAAATTTTCTCTCTGGGATGTGTTTGTGTCTTAGTTGCTTTTCTATTGCTGTGTTAAAACATCATGATGAAGGAAATTTACAGAAGGAAGGGTTTATTTGAGATTTTGGTTCCAGAGGGATAAAGAGTCCATCATGACAGGGAAGCATGGCAGCAAGCAGTTGACATGGCACCTGAAGGCTCATATCTCAAACCATGAAAGGCAAGAGGCTTTGAAACTCCAAAACCTGCACCCAGTGACCTACTTCCTCCAGCAAGGCCACACTTCCTAAGCCTTCACAAACCATGTATTCAAGCATCTAAACTTATGTGGGGACATAGAAACCACCACACTTTGCATATCTGTATTTTTTCATTCTGTGGTTTTATCTTTAAAGTGTATGTAGGAGCTAGAGAAATGGCTCAGCAGGAGGTGCTTGCTACCAAATCAGAAAACCTGAGTTCAGTCATGAGAACCCCATGGTAGAAGGGAGAACTGACTCCCACAAGTTGTCCTCTGACCTCCACATATACTGTGACACACACACAATTAATTAACTAACTTAAATAATTGAATTAAACTTTAAAATAACTTCAGAGAAGAATAAGAAAATAAAATAAAATATAATTGATGGGGAAGAATATTTTTTTCCTTCCTTCCTTCTTTCCTTTCCTGTCTTCTTTTTTTCCTGTTATGTGGCTCGCCTCTTCACTAGATTATTTCTTTAGCTATACATAAGCTGTTTAGTTTTATAAAGTCTTGTCTGTCAATTGTTGACCTCAATTCCCAGGCAAATGGGGTCCTATTCAAAAAGTTCTTTCTTTGTACCTATATCTTGTAGGGTACTACTTATGTTTTCTTATAGCAGTTGCAGTGTTTTAGATTTCCTATTTAGGCCTTTCATCGATTTATAAATACTTTTGTGCAAGGTAGTAGATAGGGGTCTAACTTCATTCTGTATATGAACATCCATTTTTCCTAGAACCATTTGCAGTTTTTTTCTCCATTGTATGTTTTTGGCATCTTTGTTTTAAGTCCTGATGTTTACCTCTTCAGTTTGTTCCATTGGTCTGTATGTCTTTTTGCACCTGAACACTATTCTTTCTATTATTATGGCTCTATAGTGTATCTTGATGTATAGAATGGTAATTCCTCCATCAGTGCTTTTATTTTTTTTTTTTTACTCAGGACTGCTATGCCTATCTGGGGTATTTCATGATTCCATATGAATTTTAGGATTTTTTTTCTATTTCTGTGAAGAATAAGATTAGGGTTTTGATTGTGATTGAAACTCTTAGTTTAGAAACAGGGTCTCACTTTGTAGCTAGGTTGATCTCAAACTTTTGATCCTGCCACTTTAGTCTTCATAGTGATGACATTAAAGTTATTTACCACTATGCCTGGTTTCTTAGGGTTCTTTTTGCTGTTGTTACATTTACTCATTCAGTGTGTGTGTATGTGTGCGTGTGTGCATGCGTGTGTGTGTGTGTGTGTGTAGAAGCAGAGGACAATTGGTGGGAGTTGATTCTCTCTCTCCACCTTATGAATAATGGGTATTGAACTCAGGTTGTCACTGCTGTCACCTAGAGTGTTTTTGGATACTTTTCTGAGCTTTGCCTCATGTACCAGGCTTTTCCATTTGTGCTAACAACCAGCTCCCATATCATGACATGAAGACTAATATTAGCTATGAAACCTCATCCTACCTTAGGCTCATTTCTGGCTAGCTCTATTTAACTTAAATTAACCTGTTTATCTATCTACCTTTTGCCTCTGGGCTTTTACTTTTCTTTCCTTCTGTATATCTTAGTTTCACTGCTTCTCATATCTAGTTGGCTGGCAGCTGCCTGGCTGATCCTGGTCATCTCCCACTCTTTCTCTATTGTTCTCTCTTCTTTTCTCTTGAGACTAGATTTTTCCTCCTATCTATTATCTCTGCCTGCCAGCCCTTTCTATTCTTTTTATGCCCGGCTATTGACGGTTCAGCTCTTTATTAGACCAGTTATGTGCTTTAGGCAGGCAACGTGAAACAAACACAACACATCTTTACATAATTAAACAAATACAGCATAAACGGAAGTAACACATCTTTACACAAAGTAATATTCTGCAGCATAAACAAATGTAACACATCTTTTGCCAGTTAAAATAATAATCTACAACAGACTTTTCCTTGAACAGTGGAGGCTGTCCCCTCAGGAGGCCCTAAGAAAGGAGTCAATGAGCTGAGGCAGGACATCTTTCTAAATGGCAGATACAGGAGAGATACCAAGGGAATGGTGCCTACCGGAAAGTATCAGAAGCCAGTGCTTGGAGCCAGATGATGGAATTCATTGTATAGAGGATGCAGCTGATCAGAAGGAATCACTGCATTTTTAAAGGAGAGAATGACATTGTGACAGATAAGAGAAAGATGAGTTGACTGGAAGCAACATGTAGAGTGAATTGGATAGGTATATGGGTGGTTAAAAAAAAAACTGCAGAAGAAAGCAGTCAGATGGTAGCTGTGGAATTTTGCTCTCTGGAAAAAAGATGAAGAGAAAGAACAGATTCAGGAAATTATGAGGAGGGAACAAAACTTGGCTTCTTGTCAGTGCTAGGAGCACCATCTTACAGTGATGATGTGACTAAATTAAATGGCTTTCTTCTTTTCCTCCCTTCCACTATTTTTCTATCCTTTTTTCTTTTTGGATAGAGAGCTAGGTATAACTCACTTAGAAAATTCAGGAAGTGGGAATTATGAACATGAGAAGATACCTTAGAAACTATGTTGAAACTGAGTCCTTCTACAATGAGGAAAACAGCTGCATATAGTTCTTGGATGTCTTGTTCAAGTCAACACATCCAGTTAAACACAGCACAAAAGTAGTGATGTTGTCAACAACTGGCTTCCAGATTAAAGGCTGTTTCTGCTAGTCTATTTCAGCTAATGATTCAGATGTCTCCTCCAACTGTAAAATCATCCTAAAACTCAAATCCTACTCTATACTTTCCATCTTTGTGACTGGGAAGAGTTTATACCTGTATGCCTTTTTTCTTCATCTACAAAACGGGGTTATTGACAGCTCTTCTTTCTCACAGAGAAATAATTTATGCTAAGAATCATTTATGCCAAGATGCCTGGGGAAGGGAACTGTGGAGTTGGGAAATGGCCTGTAGCCCAGGTGTTCAGTGAGGAAGCTGTTCAGGTACAGGAAAGAGGAATAGTGAGACTTTAAGGCCATATCCAAGTGAACAGCCCAGTACATTGCTAAATGGCTGAGGGGTCCACCAGGTAAGCAGTGGTCTTAGTCTTATCTATAAAGGCATGCCACCCACAGAGCTGGATGGGGAAGGGTTGGGAATTAACAGGCAAGGGAGTTTAAACTCAGCACTTAACATGGTGATTAGGGATATACAATAAGAAAATAAATGGAGCAGTGATTCATAGGAATCACAGGCCAGAGCCCCATGACTCCACAGAACACATTACTTAGTGGTCCTGTCCTTCCTCAGGTCCTGGAGCAGGTAGTGCTGCAGAAGGAAGTCTGCAGAGCCACAGCCAAGAAGGGAACAGTGGCTATATGTGAGCAGCCCTGTTTTTTATCCCCTGTGGGTACACAGCTATCCTCCACACACACACACATTGCTGTGGACATCCTTCTGCCAAGCTTTAAACTTCATATGGCTCAACAGCAGGGATGTTTCCTTCAGCTCTAAAAATATTTTTAAACATTCAGAGTTTCAGTTCAAACATTGGAAAATAACACAAGGCTGCCTTTTTTGGCAGGCATTGGCCCCATTAGGAATTGGTGTTGCCACAGGAGAACAGGTGAGTGATATGTCCTTGATTTACCTCACTGACCACTGACAGAGGGCACAGTCATGTTGCATTATAAGTTGGGAAATTTTTATCATAAAAATTGGTGGTTCATTAGAGTCCAATGTTTTGTTGATTTTCCCACAATTCATGGACCAGGTCAGTGGTTGTTTTGTTTTGTTCTCTCTCTCTCACTTCCTCCCTCCCTCCCTCCCTCCCTCCCTCCCTCCCTCCCTCCCTCCCTCTATCCCTTCCCCCTACTCCCTCTCCCTATCTCTCTCTCTCTCTCTCTCTCTCTCTCTCTCTCTCTCTCTCTCTCTCTCTCTCTCTCTCTCTCTCTCTAAGCAATTACTCAAAATTAACAAGGATATTACTGTCATGGCATAGGTGACTTTGAGAATGTCAGCTTACAAATAGATTGTGGCATTGTTCTTGTGCTGATAAAGTAAGCACCCGTCCTGCTTACACCTACTGCAGTCGGCCTAAAGGCAGAACAGAGAAAGGAACAGCTTTTCACCTCCCTGCAAAATGGAATGTGCCATTTTGTCATTGTGCCATCTGTTTGTAGCTGTCACTGTATTCCATCCTGAATCTTCATTCAGTTTCCCACTTACCAGGTGATACAACAGTAATCCCTTTATAAATGGAGAGCTGATGTGGTTTGTACCTGACTCACAGTTACAGATTTGTCCTTCTGAACTGTTAGGATCACCTCAGACTGGAGAGAGAGAGAGAGAGAGAGAGAGAGAGAGAGAGAGAGAGAGAGAGAGAGAGAGAGAGAGAGAGAGAGAGAGAGAGAGGAGTCCATGCTTCCTGAAGTCTAGTAATGAGTAACTAATAGCAAGTTTAGGGTTCATGAGAACGAAGGCTGATTCTTCTGTTGGTATTATGTTGAAATGTTTAATTCTATTTCCAGTGCCACAATCGAGTGATATTTAAGCAACTTCTACAAGCAAATGCCCTGCAATTTCTCCAGATTGACAGCTGCAGACTGGGCAGTGTCAATGAAAACCTCTCAGTATTACTGATGGCAAAAAAGTTTGGAAGTAAGGGTAATGTGGAGGCTGTGGGACACGCCTACACTCTGCTCCCACCAAAGGCCATGATCCCCTTGCTGGTCTTTGCCACTTATAGGTCTGCAGTTTGCCTTTTCTCTAAATCTTATTTATCCATTATCAGTGAGTCTTGGCTGATTTCTGTCCTAGAATCTCACTCTTAAATATTAAAAAAAAATATATATCGAATTGCCTGTAAACACTAACAAAACCCATGGGATCACTTTCCCTCTTCTCTGTATTACTTTTGCATTAAATTGAAATACCTTCCTTCTAGTCCCTGTTTGCCCCCATGCTGGTGGAGTTGGACTTTGTGAACTGGTACAGCACTTGATTATATTTGACTACATATCAGTCTCTGCCAGCCTTCAAAACAGGTCAGTAACATGGCATTAACTCCTCTCTCACTGCAGTATAATATCCCTTGATACAGAACAGCTCTTTGAAAATTCCTTCAGGGCAGATACTATGAACCCTGTGCATTGTTGCAAGCACCTAGAATTTTTTTAAAGTACCAACTCCAGATTGATAGTGTTCAGTTAGTTGTTTTAATTTTCCCTTTTATTTTTATGTATATGGGTACTTAGCTTACATGCATGCCTGTGCACATGTATGCATTGACCAAGGAGGTCAGAATATGGTGCTGGATCCCTTGGACCTGTAATTACAGATAGATGTGAGCTGCCATGTGAGTGCTGGGAATTAAACCTGGACCCTCCACAAGAACAGCCAAACCATCTCTCTAGCCCCAACAGGATTTTAAGTTGAGGAGTCTCCTTCCAGTCATTTGCACATATATGGATTTGCTTATTATACTTTGTCTGCTGAAGCTAAACACATTACAGAAACCTCACTAAAGTTAAATTGTGAGAACAAATGTGAGAACCTACGTGGGAAAGGTAAACACCAAATTCAGGACTGTGAGAAAGAAATGGATGCCAAGGCACATGGAGGCAGGGGCGGGGCAGGGCAGGGGAGAGGATGTTCAATTAGAATTGAAATGGTTTATTTAGCTGGCTAGTGAGTAAACAACACTTCCTTTTAAATCTGCCTAATTTAGTTTATGCTTGAAAGAACATTCAATTCAAAGGGAGGAAACCAGGACCTCCTTACTCTAGGCCTGCTGCTCCTACCTAATCTCACAGGAATCTCGGCAATGAAGGCCAAGGTCATTACTCTTTTCTTAATAAATATCCAAACCGATTCTAGGTCGAAAGCACCCTTCTTAAGTTGTGTTACAGTCACTTTCTCATTTCAGTTCTTGTCTTTATGAGAGTCCTGCAGGTTCTAGGAGATGAAGGAATCACCTAAGCACTTAAGTGCAGTATCCATGTTGTGAGACACCGTAAAGCAGTGCTGGTGCTCCTTGCAGCATTTGTAATTCAGAAATGCTTATCTAAAACTGCCACCAGATACCAACACCAAGTGTTGACACCTTAAGCCCCAGATTTGTTATTCTCTGTACATTTTTTTGAGACCTAACTGTCTCTCTCTCTCATGTAGCTGGATCTTTATCTGCACCCTGTTTCTTATACATAACACAGGAGCCATGAGCTTCCCTTGCCAGTTCATTTTTGAATTCCTGGTTTTTGTGAGACATTACTCCTGGGAAGACATGAACAAACTTCTAATCACCCTATATAGGGTACAGATAACCACCAGAGTCCAACTTGAACTAATGAGTTTTACTAAAGTTACTTAGAGGTATATGGGTGAGGGGTTACTTACAGGAGCAGAAATGACTCAAAGATACATCCCCAAAGGCCCACCTAGCATGGGTGACAGCTCACTAAGCTGGAACTTGGAACACTCAGCACAGACTTCAGGCAGCACCACAAATTGAAGTATCCCTTACAGGTGACTCAGTTATGACTCTCCTTCCAGGCAGTTCATCTGGTCTTTGTTTTTTCTATGCAGTTTTGCTGGGGCTTATCTCTTTCTTCTTGGTGGCTGGTTTTGTCTGAGAGCGACTCCCACCAATCTTTACTGTCTTCTCTAGGAAAGAGGGGCCTAGTGAATGTGGTCAGTTTCAGGGACTTCCTGAAGTTAATTTGAGTTGTTTGTTTCATCTCCTAGTGAGCTTCTGTGCAGTTTTTGCTTCCTGTTTGTTCACTTCCCTAGAACATTCTTTCTTAAGAAGTTTCACTCCAAAATGGGAGACACTGCTATACAACACTGCTACAGGCTGGTGCACTCCCTATTATGTGCCATCATGTTATCAGGTGACTAGGAAATAGGTTAGATTACTCACCCTTTTTTGTATGTCACCTGCCAACAAGACTGAACAAAATTTGAACAGATTGACCCAATTTCAAAACCTGTGCTTTGCATGTAATCATCTGTATAGAGGGAAGAAATCTCATTTGGCAGTTTAATCTAGTTAACTAACATTTAGTCTTAGGCACCACAATAATACCAGTTGTCTGAAATCTGAATTGATGTTGGGCTACTACAAAACCTTTAGTGTACATTTCTGCTCCTACATCTGTCTTGTAGATGGAAGTACCTCACGGACTGCACAGAAACATGTATAGTTAAACCTTGGTGATTAAACCTAGAATGTTATTCAAGCCGAGAACTTTAACGTGGATCTACAACCCCAGGTTCCATTGCAAAAACATTGTGTCTGTGTGTATGAGTGAGGGAGGGAGGGAGGGAGGAGAGAGAGAGAGAGAGAGAGAGAGAGAGAGAGAGAGAGTTGTTGTCAGAGGACCTCAGATGTTAGTCTTTACTTCCTAACCTTGTCTGAAACAGGGTGTCTTTGTTGCTTCCCACTATGTATACAAGCTAACTGGCCCACCTGAGCTTCTAGGGATTCTTCTATCTCCACCTCCCATCTCACTGTATATACCCTACCATCTTCAGCCTTATGTAGTTTCCTGAGATCAAATCCTGGTATTCATGCTTGCAAAGCAAATGCTCTTACACACCCAGCCATTTTCTCAACCCACCATTTAAGGTATTTCTGCTTTCAGAGTTGCTAGCTCACAACTTATCTAACTTCAGGCTCCAATTTCCTAGGATGTGTGAATATGTGGACCACCTGCATGAACATTTCAAGTATCCTGTGGTAATCAAGCATGCTTCTTATCTGCCTCCCAAGGTAAGCTGAGGCCCAGGCCATGCTGCATACATTCTGCCAGCAGCCAGTGCGCCCCTGTACAGGAAACATCAAGCCTCTGACAAGAGTTGATTTTCTCTGTACAGTTATGGCACACACCTTTTTTGGTTTGTTTGCTTGTGTTTTGTTTTTTGAGACAGGGTTTCTCTGTATGGCTTTGTAGACTAGGCATATGCCTTTATTCTCAGTACTTGGGAGGCAGAAGCAGGTGGATCTCTGAGCTCTAGGCCAGCCTGGACTACATAGAGAGTTCTAGGACAGGCTCCAAAGCTACAGTGAAACCCTGTCTTAAAAAACAAAGCAAAAAAATAAAAAATTGACTTTCCATATCTAGAAACACATGTCTTTCTAATAACAGGTATCAAATCATTAAGTATGCAGCTAGTTTTATGTCATCATGACACAACCTATAGTCATTTTTTGAAGAGAGAACTCAATTGAGAAGGTATCAAGAAGATCAGCTTGAGGGCAAGACTGTGATATGGATGAGCCCAGCTTACCATACCCTGGGCAGGTATAGTACTAGATGGCATAAGAAGGTAGACTGGCAAGTCATGAGGAGCAAAGCATAAGTATTATTCCTCAGTGGTTTCTCTTCAGTTCTTGCCCACTTGCGTTCCTGTCCTGATTTCCCTTGTGTGACCTGAGAGATATAAGCTAAAATAAATCATTTTGTCCCCAAGGTGTGTTTTGGTCAGTTTTTAATAGAAATTCTAAGACACAAAGCAACTGTCATATTTCTGAAGTCGCTGAGCCCTCAAAACATTCCTTCTGCCCCAGGCCAGCACCATATGCACCTTAGTGACCTAACAGATTTTGACTAGTTTTGTAACTTGGACCATTTATCCTAATTTTGTCAAGATTACAGCTCATTTGCTCCAACAGATTTAAGGTATCAAAGTTGTAGTTTCACTAACAATCCAGATAAGTAGCCACTAAGTGTGACCCTCTGTCTTCTTTTAAAAAACAACAACAAAACCTTTCATTTTAAAACTTTATTTTTAAGTACATGTGTGTCACACACACACACACACACACACACACACACACACACACACACACGCACACACACACACGAGTGGAGGCATCCTGGGCGGGAAAAGGAGGCAATCCCCTGTAACTGGAATTACAGGAGGTTAGGAGGTGCCTGAGATAGGTGCTTGCTCCACACTGGGTCTGGAGCAAGCAAGCATTCTCATCTGTTGAGCCATCTCTCCAACCCTTAACTTTAAGTACTGAATTACCTCTGGATTAGATTTGTAAGTATTTCTAGAAGCAGCATAAACTAGTGTTAACATGCCCCAATCTGTTGTCTTTGCTAGGATGCAGGCTACTCAACAGAAATGAAGGAGGAATCTGTGAAGAAACACCAATACCCAGATGGAGAAGTCTGGAAGAAACTCCCTGTTGCTCAAAATTTGTGTGTTCAGCCCTAACACCTTTTTTCAGAAGTGAAAATGCTTAAAATTCTGGAATTTTATAAAAATAGAAGAAAAATCAAGTCTAGCTATAGGCCATATTCGCCTTAGAAATTAACTGTCATCATTCATGGTTGATAGTCAACAAGTCAGTATCCTTTTTTTCTTTATAAAGCAAATGTACCTAACCCAAAGCCCAGGAAGATGGCAAATCTCTACCACGTGCTAGATATTAAGGTATTATTTGAAAATAAGCAATGTTTCATACATTTCTGTAATAATTCCTCATTCTAACACTTGTCATAAATCAGAATAAAACTGGTTCTACATCACTGTGAGGGATCTGATAAAGCAACAAAAAGGATTCACTCATTTGTCCTGTGATGGGAGATGTCATTCTATAAATATGTTTCTCTTTCTGGTTAATGAATAAAGCCCTGTTGGCCAATAGGAAAGCAAGATAGGTGGGACTAAAAGGTAGAAGGAGATTCAACATGTAGGGGCCAGGAGAACAGAGGTCCCCAACTTCTCTCTGGTAAGGTAAGACTATGTGGAAATACTTAGATTGATATAAATGGGTTAATATTTAAGACAGAGCTAGCCAATAAGAAACACTAGTAACAGGCCAACTGATTTATATCTAATATAGTGTCTATGTGTTATTTGGGGCTGGCGTGCCTGTGGGACCAGGCTGGTGGGAAAACATGCTCGTAACAGTCCTGAAATGGTTTAACATCCCCTCTGCTATCAGTCTTAGCATTTTAGGGAATTCACACCCCAGTGAAATTAATGGGGACAAATGGTATTTCTTCACACTTTCATAATGATCTTAGCCAGGCATGGGAACTCCAATTTATAATCCTAGCATCCAGGGAGATGGAACTGGAGTTGTGCCACACATTTGAGGCTAGCCTAAGGTACAAACTAAGCTCCAGGCCAGCTTGGGCTAAATTGTGAGACATGTCCCCATACCACCTCCCACTCCACATTTTAAATAAAACCTTAAAATGTGATTTAAAACCTTCTGATGGCCAGGTGGTGGTACACTCCTATAATCCCGGCACTTGGGAGGCAGAGGCAGACTGATCTCTGTGAGTCTGAGGTCAGCCTGGTTTGGAGCTAGTTCCAGGACAGGCTCCAAAGCAATACAGAGAAACCCTGTCTTGAAAAACAAATTTAAAAAAAGGTTATATGTATATATAACAAAAAAAATGCCTCTAGCACGTACTCCCCTAGCTTGTACAGGCTGTACCCTGTCAGCACATTCCGGGTTTATTTCTTGTTCTTCTTCTAAACAGATGTTGAAGATTCTTAAATTGATTGAACTTATAAAATCTGATGGTCTTGAAAGATAACAGGTCATAAGACTAACTGCTTTTTGCTTTTCGATTCAAATTTGACTACTCAGCTCAAAAAGATGACTAAGACAACTGCAAGACATATGTTAAAAATTAGACCCTGCCTACATTTAGGCAGAATACAAGTTGTCTTTTGGGCTTTGTACCTTTTTAAGCCTGGATTGATATGACTAGATGCTGTATCTTGCAAGCACTCTCAGGTGCCCAATCATTCTAGGTGCCAGATATTTAAAGCATCTTATTAAATTTAATCATTTTCACTGTAGTGGTTTTAAACAAAATGGCCTTAAAAAGGGGCAGCACTATTATGTGTGACTTTGTTAGAGTAGGTGTGGCCTTTTGGAGAAAGTGTGTCACTGTGTTTGGGTGTGAGTGTGTGTATGTGTGTGTGTATGGGAGGGGTGAGAGGGTGGGCTTGGAGGTCTCCTATGCTCAAACTACTCCCAGTGTCACAGACTACTCTCAGCTACTTCGACAACACCATGTCTACCTGCATTCTGTCATGTCTCACCATGACAATGGACTGAACCTGTGAACTATAAATAAGCCACTCCAATGAAATGTTTTCCTTTATAAAAGTTGCCATGGTCATGGTGTCTCTTCACAACAATAGAAACCCTAACTAAGACAGTCATGGTGAACCTCTGAGCAACTGTATACCCTTAACAATCTTAAGTGACCATTATATTTTCATATAAAATATAACTATACTTAAGTACAGTATGAGAAAAATAGGAGAAAAGAGTTTAGTCTACTTTACTAAATATAATTTAACTATCAGGCAAGGCCTAGGTAGAGTAAGACCCTACCATACAAACAAAACAAAACAAAAGACAAAACAAAAGCAAACAAGCCTGAGGATGTGGCTAACTTGGTAGAGTACTTGCCTAGCATACATGAAATTCTGGGTTAAATATCCAATACATGCCTACAATCCCAGCAACTAGGAGATAAGTCAGGAGGGTGAGGAATAAAGTCACCATCTACAGAGTAAGTTTAAGACCAACCTGTGATTCATAAGACCCTGTCTCAACAAGAAGCTAATGAAGCCTTAGGGTTTTTAGGTCAATCTGTTTTAGTCAGAAACTTGAGCCTGTCACCAATCCTAACCAAACTCTCTCAAACTGTGCTCTGACCTATATACACGCACACACTAACAAACACTAATTTGAAAATTTTTAATTTATAAATTCAAAACGATTCTTTATTACTACAGCATATAAAACATTTATAAATAAACATTGTAACATACTTCAAGTTTAACATGTGAATCTCTGCAGCCTTCTTCATATAAAGGCCTGGTTGTTTTTGCTGAGTATATGATCTCAGCTTTTTTATGTACCTCAGTAATACGAAAGGAAATACAGAGATGCTTTAGACATTGATGTTCGTTACAGATATATCACTGTCAGAGTTTTGTTCTAGTTTATTTTCCTTTAGAGAAAAAATTTACCCTGGGCATCAGGCTTGAACCCTGAAGTCTGGTGGTATTCACAGCATCTTTGAAAGAGCTCTAAACAGCCATTTCCATTTTAATAGTTGGATGTGGATTATAACCTTCAATCTGAAAGTCTTCAACTTTGAAATCATCAATTGTCTCAACTTTTCGAAGGATTTTGAGCTTTGGGAAAGGTCTTGGTTCTCGCTGAAGCTAAAAAAAATCATGGTATTATTTTACATTCGTTCCCACATCTCCTCATGAAACCAACACAAAGTACTATTTTACAGGAGTGCAATACTGTACTGTCTTTTCTTTCTACAACACTGGGGACTGCACGTAGGGCCTTATGAGAGCTACATAGGTAATCTGCCATTAAGTTATAGCCCAGCTAGCTTTTTGTTTACTTTTTATTCTAAGACAGAGTCTTGGCCAGTCATCTAGGCTTAAGCTGAACTCTTTTTGTAGCCCAGGCAAGCCTTGAACTTGGAATGCTCCTGCTCCTGTCTCTTAAGTAGCTGTGATTACAGGCTGAAGCCACCAGATAATTCTTGATAAATATATTAAAAATAAGAACACAGTTTACTTTTCTGAGTCTAATTTTTTTCCTCAATGTTCACTACACATGGACATTAGGATTCTTATTACCATTTCAATTCATTTGTTGGATGTTGTACTATAAGAATTTGAAAGGAATTTAAAAGGACAGGCTTTTTAAAGTTCAGTCCTACGTACTGTACTTAAGCATAAAACTAATGTCAATGGGCTCTTCTGTTGGTACTGGTAAGGTACTTAATACCTTGTCATGTTCTGTGCTTATGGCCACCTGCTTATCTCCCGTATTAAAAGCCCTAGCATTTGGAGCACTTCAATATGAGACAGCATCAACCAGAGTGCCAGTGATACAAAGGATGCCCTGCCATCTAATTTTTTGTCAAGAGAAGACACCAAGCTCAAAAGAAATGTAACAGGTATATTTCTTACCTGAATTTTCAGTGGCTCAATATGATTAAGATAAATATGTGCATCTCCCAAAGTATGGACAAAATCACCCGGCTAAAAATGTATCAAAAGAGAGAACACAGTCAATATTTTAATGTACACTCTTTTTAAAAACACATTTTAAAACAGATTAGGGTCTGTTGAGATGGCTCCATAGGTAGACACTTGCCACCAATCCTGACAACCTGAGCTCAATCTCTGGGACCCACATGGATGGAGAGAAATGACTCATGTCAATTGTACTCTGATCTCTACAAACACACTGTGAAACATGTGGGCCACCCATGTTACACATACACAGTAAAACAGTTTTATATGGTATGCAGATAGTTCAAAGCTTTTCAAAAAAGTAATTTTACCAGTGTTGTTTTTGAGCAAACTAATTTTTTTTTTTTTGGTTTTTCAGGTTGTGCATGATGGTTTACACACATAATCCCAGCATTTGGAAGGGTGAGAGAGTGGTGCCTAGGAAATGGACTAAAGTCTTATGCAATAGTCAATGTTATTCAGAGCATTAGACAAATCATACTCTGATTTGTGAGTAAAGTGTACAATCACAAAGACAAGCAACGCATGGAAAACAATGTTTTTCCATAGAGGCATATGAATAACAACAGCTGAAGTAACAGGAGGATTGCTGTATATTCAAGGCTAGTCTGTACTAGAGAATAAGACCATGTCTCAAAACAAAAACAAAAAAAAGTTCAAGCAGCCTATAGGAATGTTATTTTCCATAGTCAACAAGGTAGCTCCAAGGAGGGTTACAAAGTGAGCCAGTACAGGTCTTATTTGCATGCATAAAATTTTAATACTAATGAGACTGAGTTCCCTCTATGAATTTAGTACATTATATTGACTATAACCATGCTTTCTGAAAGCAGCTCACCTTCAGGCCCGTGATGTGTGCAATCATGTAGGTAAGGAGGGCATAGCTGGCAATGTTGAAGGGCACACCCAAACCCATATCTCCTGACCTCTGGTAAAGTTGGCAAGACAGTTCCCCATTTACCACATAGAATTGACAGAGTGCATGGCAAGGAGGCAGTGCCATCAGGGGAAGATCTGAGGAGTCAATGGGGGAAACAAGGAGGGGATTAGAGAACATAGCTATGGAAAAGGTAAAATAGAAAACAGAAGCTAACCACGAAAAGAAGCTATTAAGTTATAGACTCACACCTTTCCACTATGTCAAAGTCAGACCATTTTCCCAACCCTGCAGCAGAGATACTACAAGCTTGTCCATTAGCATAAGGTATCTGCAAGTATGCATTTATGCTGCAGCAATGCTCTTTCATCTGAGCTAAAATTAAGGATTTGGTGCTGTTGATGGCACTTAATAAAAGGTAAATTATTTCATTTGCAAAGGCCATAGGAAACTTGCATCTGAGGCACATCTTTCTGTTTTAAGTCTCTATTAGAAATATGAAATGGCCAGATGGTGGTGACACACAACTTTAATCCCAGCACTCAGTAGGCAGAGGCAGGCGGATCTATGTGAGTTTGAGACCAGCCTGGTCTACAGAGCAAGTTCCAGGAGAGGCTCTAAAGCCACAGAGAAACCCTGTCTTTAAAATTAAAACAACAACAAAAAACAAACAAAAAACCCAAAATGTCATTTCCTGGGTACTCACTATACCCTGGTAGAATTTAATTTTATAATGTAGTTTCAAGTTAATACTTGAAACTTCATGTACTCCAAATAAAAAAATTAAAACCATAGGTGTATTTTTATAGGCAATTTAATGCTCCTTTAATATAAATGCATAAATAGGACCATGTGGGTCTAATGAAGGTGGTAACAGAGCAAAGTGTGACTGAGTTGCTCAGGATGCACTATCAACCACATGACTAGAGACAGTTCCAGTGCTGTGCCTCAGGCCACCTTGCTTCCCTTTGGCTAACTGGCTGGTTTATCCAAAGGAATATGAGTGGGATGCTGTCCACCTTTTGGGTTCCAGGCACACATGATGATTCTTCTGTCATCAGGGTTGGTTTTGATGGTGTCAATCACTTTTTGCAGCTGGTCTACTCCTTGACCTGAGTAATCTGTAGAATTGTCAGGAGAGGACATACACACTTAAGTCACATCAGTCACAGCCTCTCAGCTGATGATCCTGACAGCATTCAGTCAGTGCTCCTCCCTGACCCATAGTTCTAAGATACTCAGATCTTGCAGGACTAAGTTCAAGGTCCTTATGGAGCTACAACAAAATCTAAGTTCTTTTCTACATAATTCTTTTAAATTTTAGTCTGTTTCAATATCACTTCCTCCCATTAATACTGCCCCTGTTGCAGTTCTCTTTTTGTGGTAGAAATTTAATTAAATTGCGTAGTCTTTAAGAAGTGATTAGGATTAGAAACTCATTAAGATGGAGTGCCATGATTGAATCCTAGTGATTTCATAAGAAACCAAAGGAGACACACTTTTCATCTTTCATCATCCAACACTGTGTCATCTTGGAGTTCTGAAAACTACCATCAAAATGTAGGCATCTGATCCACTGGCACTGAAATCTAACCACTGCTTCCTAAACTATGAGTTTAGGATGAAGAAAAACAATAAAACATGACTGCTTTAATGAATTTGTGAGCTTAAACTAATTCAAATGGCACTTCACTGCAGCCATGGTTCTGAATACACACATGATTTGCACTATATATGTTGGTATAACATGAAGCACCAACAAAAGCTGCCTGAAACACTTTAGCTCTGATTTAAGACAAGTGATTATAAACTGTGACATTTTATTGTACAGTTTTCTAAAATCATAATTATAAAAAACCAAGGTGGTTATTTCCTGACTCTCATTCCTTGGCATGGATTCAAATTAGTACATTCTTAGTTTTGTTGGGAGTGGTGCGTGTATGTGTGTGGTGCGTATGTGAGTAGGAGTGCATGTGTCAGTGAGATTTTGTTTTCTCCACCACAACCCAGCACAGCTTCTCACAAAGTTACTTATCAACTCCCATGTGGATTTATACCCCATGCTCTAAAATGGATCTTGTATGATAAATACCCAGAAAACCCAACGCATTATCTTCTTACCTGAATCCATATCTTTGTAGTCTGCTCCAAAATGTCTCCACTGGAAACCATAAACTGGGCCCAGGTCTCCTTCCTGTCGTGCAGAGAATCCCAGGCTGTCCAAAAAATCTCGGGACCCATTGGCATCCCATATTCTCACTCCCTTGGAGGACAGTTCTTTAGCATTTGTGGAGCCCTGGAAAAAATGAGAGTAGGACAGGCATGAATGAGGATTCAGAGCCACTCATCTATCCATGGCATACTATCCAGGTGCAGCCTATCTTTAAGCAGGCTGGCCTTGGCCAGGGCTCTGAGGGATTATCGAATGGACTTATTTCTTATTAGAAATTTCCTCAAGGTATTTCTTCTATTCCCTTCATCTTTTAAAAATCTTTGTGTATGTATGTGTGTGTGTGTGTGTGTGTGTGTGTATGTATGTATGTATGTATGTATGTATGTTTAAGCATGCCATGGTGGTGCCTGTATGGAGAAGCTAGCTAGCTTGTGAGCTTGTGAGCTTCCAGAAGCAGTAGATTCTCAGCTCCATCTCCCATAGAAGTACTTGGATCAGATGGCATTTCTAAATAGGGTTTTTCTTTTCTTTTCTTTTTTTTTTGTTCAAGACAGGGTTTCTCTGTCTAACATTCCTGGCTGTCATGAAACTTACTTTGTAGACTAGGCTGTCCTGGAACTCATTGAGCTCTGCCTGGCTCCGCCACCCAAGTGCTGAGGTTAAAGGTGTGGGCCACCACCATGTGTGCCAAATAGGGCTTTTCAAATGAGGATCCCAAGGATCCAAACTCAGGCTGTCAGATTTGTGTGGCCAAGTACTTTTATCCACTGAGCCATCTCCCCAGCTTTCTAAATCCCTCCAAGTTCCTAAAATATTCCCATCTAATTTGACAGGTTTGAGTAGCTTAATCAAACACGTTCCATGTCTAAGTGTAATACTCCAAGCGGACTTGTTTAATGTCCCATGTGCAGTCTGTTCATGTATTATATATTTGGCTAAAGGATTTCTAGTGATAATCAGTAGCTATCTTTTTTGAAAATGTGTGTGCCTGGGTACCCCAGCCCATGAAAGCCAGGCTGTTCTACTCTTATTATTTCCTACATGTTCCCTTCAGACAGGGTCTCTGAGTAAAGCTAGAACTTGTTTGGGCTAGACTAGTGGCCAGCAATCATCACAGATCCTCCTGTGTCCACGTTCCCTTTATAGCACTAAGGTTACAGACATATGCAATTAGACTCAGCAATGCTTTTGTGTTTATGTGTTTGGAAGTTTTGCCTATATGTGTGTGTGCACCATGTGCATGCAGTACCCAAGGAGAGTAGAAAAGGGACACCTTAAACTGGACCTACAGATGGCTAGCCACTAAATGGGCTAAATGGGTGCTAGGAACTAAGTCCCAACTCCCCACTCCCACAAGAACAAATGCCCTTAACCACTGAGCCATCTCTCTATTCCATACCCAGAATTTTTATGTGACAGCTGGGGAGGGATTGAACTCAGGTCCTCGTGCTTGTGCAACAAGCCCTCTTTACCTACTGAGCCATTATCCCAGACAATCTAAAGGGGTTGAACTTATGGCCCAGAACTCATCTTGTTTCCTGGAGTCTTCTCAACCAGCACTGGACAGAACCTCACTTTTTCTGGGCCACGGTACAGAGGAGGAACTTGTGTCTACTACCATCTGTCATTACACCATTCCAATAAAAACAAGGTACCTACGTAACTCGTTAGCATCTATCAATCAGCAATGAATATATGCTGAGTACCTACTGTGTGGCTAGCTACACTGTAATCCTAAGATACAAGAAGATATAAGTGAAATAGATTTTTCTGCCTTTGGGGAACTCACAGGATATTGTACTTATTTATCTCCCATCCAGAAGAGGGAAAGTTGATTAATGGGTCAGCTGATGAGTCCTTATGAAGAGAAACAAGAGGTGAGGTGACTAGAAGAATGTCAAGGCTGTCTGGAAGGAGGGGAGAGAACCGTACTCCACATAGAAGGAAACGGTACTAGGTAATGGGAATAGAAAGTGTCAGAGGCCTGGGCAGGATTATCCCGATGTGCTCAGATTAGTGAAGAGAGGAGGAAGGATGGGCGAGAGAAAAGCATCTAAAGCCAGAGACAGAAAATGAGCCAGTGAAGTGGGAACAGGTAACAGCTGCAGGCTTGATGTCTAATGCTGGAGTTGTGAAGACAGGCAGCTTCCAACAGCAACACCATCCTTACCTTAATAAACCACAGCAACTCCTCCAAAACTCCCTTCCAGAACACTCGTTTGGTTGTGAGCAGAGGAAATTCATCTGAAAAAACAATTTGTAACAGTTAAAATGTGGTAAAATACTGCAAGCCATCATCCGGCTTTAACTGCCTGGGACATAAAACACTGGAGAGCTTTAGGAAAACTAGCCACATGTAAGTGAGTGAAACCACAGTTCTGCATTGACACCGGGGTACCCATATGGCAAAGAGAAGGAGCCCCCACTCACTCCTGAGCCTCTGTGAATGCTGTCACTGTTGTGGAATGACAACACCCAAAATGTAGCCTAGGATACAACCTAAAGGACCCCATACCCAAGTCTACCATGCTCCAGGCAGAGATGATATCACACTGGTTAAAACCTGAAAAACAGTTTTAATGTATTTGGGAAGCAACCTGACTTAGCTTGTGCCTTGGAATGGCCAAAGGTAGACAAAGGGGTGGGGCGGTGATGGGCAAGGTAATGAGGAAAGGCTCTGGCTATGGTGGCAGCCTGAGTATTTATGTTTTCTAAGACAGCAATACTTACATCGTTAACATCTATACGGGAAAGCTGAACGGAGACTACAGAAGTAACTTGTCTACAGTATAAGCAGAAAAAGTGGCCTAAACCTGGGTATGTGGCTCCTCGGAGTTCACTGTTTCAGGAGGCCACGCACACTGGATTAATCTTGCAGTAGCTGCTGTAGTTTCCAGCTCCAAAACATGTCTGAGACTAAGTATACCTCATTCAAAGCTACTCTACGCCAGTGTCAGATTGCTCTCATTCATCCTAAAGGCCATATTAACCCATCCACCTCCAACTCCTAGGAAGTCCTGTCCCCTACCCAGTCCTGGGCTAGATGCCTGATGCCCACCAACCCCCAAAGAGCGTTTCTTCCCTGGGGCTACTCTGTAGGCTTACACATCCTCTCGGTTCCTCTTTACAAGCCAAGGCTGTTGGGGGAAAGAAACCCCGGTTTCCGCCTCCAGCATTGGTTCACCCTTTTCCACACCTCTTTCGCACCGCCCAAGCCATTTTCGCTCCAATTTTAAAGACAGTTGTAAAGGCGGACAGGAGATAAGGTAGAAGGAAGAGGCGGGGCAAACGCCGGGACCTCAGGGCAAGGTCTGGACGAGCTCGGAGAGGTTTCCTCTACTCCGTCCCTCGGGGGCGCACGACTACTTGGAGCTGGCTCCGGGAGAGGCGGCCTAACCCGGTGAAGGACGAGTGGCCTTTGGGAGCTTGCTTACCTGCAGCAGCTACCACCTAGAGGCTCTAGGGTGGGAACGCGGAGCTTAGGACGCTTAGAGCCGGGGTTAGGACTACCCGTGGCCTCCAGCCCCGCGCTTCTGCGCGCCCACCCGCCGGACGTCCTCCCGCAGCCCCTCCCGTTAGTGGGGATCAGCCGCGGTCACCTCTCAGGCTGTATCGCGCCTGCATGCCGAACACCGACAAGGTGCCGGTGCCCGTACGGTCCTCCTTCTTGAAACCGCAGCGCATAATGTGCTCCACCTGCCCCAGGTACTGCAGCTCCCCATGCCGCGGGGCCTCCGCGCCCTGCTTCTGAGCGGCCGAGAGCAGCTCGGAGCCGACGACTGGCATAGCGGAGAGTATGCAGCGATGTGGTGGGCGCCAAAACCCGGACTTCCCGCGCGCGCTCTTTTCCCCTACACTTGGCGCGCCCCGCCTCTTCCTGTTGGGAAGCTTCTGGCTCGCCGTAATTGTCAGATCAGGAGCTAACCCTGAATTCCTGGAGCGTGCAGGCTAAACACCCGCCAGCGTTCCCAATACTCTTTATTTACTCTATTTTTGCATTAAACGCCTATGAGATCAAGGCGTGGTGACGCACGCCAGTAATCCCAGCTCGTGGTAGGTCGAGTATCAGGAATTTAAGGGCAATCCTTTGCTTCATAGCAAGTTCATACCTCAGCTCAAGAAGAGCCTTTGCTTTACGATAAAACACACTCATCTTCTGCCTCTTGATTCACTGACCATTTAGGATTTCGTTTTCCAAGCCATAGAAGGGATTGGTTCCTTGTTCTTGCAAATATAAAATGAAACCCTGTTATTTGAGTTCTGTTGTTTACAACTAAAATGACAGAGTCACATGGGATTAGCATGACTCTGTTCCCCAAACTGAAGGCTATCAGCTTGGACAAGTGGAAGATAAACATTGTAAAATTAATGCCTTTCAAGCATTCTTTAAAGTGTGTACATTTAGTATGCGTGGTGTGTGTGTGGGGGGGGGGGAGGTTCTGCTTACACACTGGAGGTATGGGAATGACTCACGTCATCAAGCTCCTTACGACTAAGACATATCTACACTCAGCTAAAGTTTGTAATTGTAATGACACATTTTTCAGTTGGGGAAGGTTTATGAGGTAAACATTGATGGGTAGAACCATTTGATTAGTTTAAAATATGCCAATACATGTTTTATAGATATCTCTATCTACCACTTTATTGAGTATATGGTAGGTACCCAACAAACTTTTTAAATTTTGGTTATGTCTGAGGATACGAATAATAGGATTGGGACTTTACTGAAACTTACAAAACATATCAACTTTTTCTTCCCCTGAGAATTGAACCCAAGACTTCCCACATGTTCACACCACCACTGACTGATAAACCCAGCCCAAACCTGTATTTGTTTGTTTTTTTCCTACAGCTCATGTTTGTCACTGTTGCATATGGTATGAATTGGATAAGAATCCCCCCCCCCAAGGCCTATGTGTTAGCAGGCTTGTTATTGGCAAGTGGTATAACCTTTAGCAAGTGGGTTTTAGTGACTGTTAGAATCCAGGAATTATATATATAGTAGCTTTCGCCTTTCAGCCCACAGCATACTCCCACCAGCATGGAGTCAAATATTTATCCAGCCCAGGGACCCTACATCACTGCTCCATGTGCATCGTCTGCGTAAGGCTCTGTACTGATGGGCACAGTTGTGATTCCAGGGGTCCCAGGTTCAATTTCCAGTACCTACCCAGCAGCTCACAGCCATTTGTGTAATTTCTCTTCTGGCCTCTGTGGGCACCAGGTAAATACACGAAAGCAAAACACCATATGCATAAAACAAAATAATTATAAATAAAATTTTTATGATGGAATGGGTTCTATAAGAGATTAAATAATTGTCTTATCTGCAATCCTGCTTATTTAGTTAGCTAAGACAATGTCCAATATTTCTATATGGTTTTGTTTTATAAAGCAATCCAAAATTTAAAATAAATTTGTAAAAATGGTTGGTAATTCTGGTTTAATTAAAAGTATTATGGGAAACATTTCACAAGCTTGGTAGTGGAATATTTGTATTCTTGCTACTAAATGTGTGTTTACTAAAGTCATACTGAACGGAAATGCATTTAGTTACAGGATAACAGTAAATTGAACATAATGTTAGTCTGGCTTTTTCTAGATCAACTGAGACTCTTCATCGCACTGCTTCTCCACCCAAATTCTTACTAGTGCAATGGCAGTTCTTCCAAATCATCAGTGTCTCCTTTGAGAAGTTAGACCCTCCTTTGTGAAGCAGAGAAAAAAATAATATGTTTTCCTTACCTATCACAAGGTCATGGCTAATGCCATATAACAAAGACAGGTGAATATAAGTTAATTAATATGTTTATATGGCACAGAAGACTTCACACCAAATGCTAAGTGTATCTTTAGGTAGTACCCACTGCCTACATGGGATACTTTTCTGCTTTACTTTAATATTCCTACCTGATATTTCTATTGATGTGTTTGAAAATGTCTTCATTTATGTCTGTATTTGTGCTTTTACTATAAAAAGTTCCTGAAACTAACACCACATTGGAGCAATGTTTTTGGTAACTGAATCTATTTTCTTGGAGTCAGTTACTTATATTTGGCTCTGGAATAAACTACCTTTATTCCCTTTGAGGTAGGAACTATGTAACCTGATTTTTTAGTTTTTGTGGGAGGGGTTTGGGTGGTGGTGGGTAGGAAGCAGTTATGTAGAAAATGTTTGAGGATAAGAGTCTCATCTCATAGCCGAAGGGAAGGAGGTGGGAATTTGGCAACATCTGTCTGCTCATATTTGTGTAGGCTCTTTATAGGATAGGTACGGTGATATTCTGTTTGTGCTTAAATAAATAAAGCTTGCCTGAAGATTATTAGGTGGAGCTAGCCACAAGTTAAGCATAGTACAGGTATGTAGAGGCCAGGTTGAATCCCAGCCTTTGGGAATCTCATACCTTTGATACCATTACTTGGGAGGCATACACCTTTGATCCCAGCACTAGGGAAGAGGAAATGGGAAGTGATATGTCTGGGTGATGAGAGAAATATAATCCGGGCAGAGACAGGAGGCCCCCATTCCTTTTCAGGCTGAGGAGTCGGTGAGTTAAGAAGGGGCTGTGACTTGCTCCTTTGTCTCTCTGATCTTTCGGCATTTACCCCCATATCTGATTCCGGGGTTTTATTATTAAGACCAATTAGAATTTGTGCTACAGGTAGGGCCATCTTGGATATTTTATGTTCAGGAAAGATAGGTCAAAGAATTCTCCTAAGGCCTGCTTTCTGGGAGAAAGGTGGGACACAGTGATAGCAATCTCCTTCCTTACTTCAGCTTCAAAAACATAATATGTCAAGGTGTACGCTGTATACTGTATGTTGAATCCTTCTGTATGTTGTGCTATGAGCTTTCTGATAGTTGTTTGGGAAGACACAGTTGCACTGTCAGAAATGTGAGCTCAAAAAGCAGTAGATGGGCTTGAACTCATATGAGGAGAACACTCCTAGGAGTATACAGATGATAGATTGAGTGAGTTGAGGTTCTGGGTGTCAGGCAGCTGCATGACTTCTAAAGGAACCCTTCTCTGGTGCTTTGGATGGGGCTGAAAGTTATTGACCATCATAATGCAGGACGCTGGTATGCCTTCAGAAAGCCAGCCAAATGTATAACCAAAAAGAGCCCACATTTTTTTTAGCCACTAGTAGAATCTTATTCAGAAAATAACCCAGACTATCCAGTTGCATGTTACTTTGTGCTAATTTTCTCTGTGTTGAGTCTCATCCCCAACTCCTGCCTCCCTGAGCACTTGGTCCTTGTTCAGCCCATTCTGGGTCATTCACCTTTGTACAGTCTCTGCCCATTCTCTTAGCTGTGTTAGTCTTTACTTATAAGTAAAGAAAAACCCAAACTCTCATAGGTTGGGGAATTCCAGTCTGAATTCTCACTATTCTAGTACCTTGACACTTTGCTCTCACCACCTGGTTTGTAACAATCTCCTTTGCTACCTCCTTCATGTGATTATACAAATACATATATAGTTAACCAGGTAATTACTTTTTTTAATAAGTGAAGGAAGAAAAGATGGGAAGAGAGACGTGATGGGAGATGTCATTCTGTAAATATGTTTCTCATATTGGTTAATGAAGAAAGCACTGTTTGCCAATAGGAAAGCATGATAGGTAGGGCTAGGAGACAAGGAGAATTCCAGGAAGTAGTAGGGGGAGTCAGCATGGAGAGACTGGAGAGAGCAGAACGCCAGCCCGCTCTCCGGTAAGATGAGACCACGTGGAAATACTTAGATTAATAGACATGTGATGGGAGATGTTATTCTGTATATATGTTTCTCATACTAATTAATAAAGCCCTGTTGGCCAATAGAAAACTAGATAGGCGGGGCTAGGAGACTAGGAGGAGGAAAGAGGAAGTAGAAGGCGGAGTCGAGATGTAGCCCCGGGAGGAAGGAGGACGCCCGGCGTGGCTCCCCGATAAGACAACCACGTGGAAATACTTAGATAAGTAGAAATGGGTTAATAATTAAGACAGAGCTAGCCCATAAACAGTAATGGTAATTGGCCAACAGGATTGTATCAAATACAGAGTCTCTGAGTGTTATTTGGGGCACACGTGGTTGCAGGACAATGGCGGCAGGACCAGGAGGCTGGCGGGAACATACACGCTACAGACATGGGATAATAATTAAGATAGAGCTAGCCCATCAGAAATGATAGTAACTGGCCAACAGCATTATATCAAATACAGGGTCTCTGTGTGTTATTGGGGGCTGGCGTGGTGGTGGGACCGACTGTCAGGGAAAACATACTCCATACAGAGAAGAGGTAAGGAAAGAAGAAGAGGAAGAGAGAAAGGAAATATTTGTAGGTCAGAACTTTCTCCCTCTTGGAAAGTGAACAGCTCTTGCCCAAATTTCCTAGAGTCAACTTATATGGCTGGACTCTATGATTCCAGCCCTGCATTACTAGGGTGTGTGTGTGTGTGTGTGTGTGTGTGTGTGTGTGTGTGTGTGTGTGTTCATTCATTCCAGTGTGTGCTCATATTGTTCTTTCTGCTGGAAAGAGATATTCTGGAACAAGATCTTGTTGAATTCTTCATTTTCTTCTCAGTACCTGGATCCTGGGTCATAACCCAATATGGATAGAAAAGATGTCAACTGACTGACATAATGGACCTCCAATTTTCAGAAGGACTGAGTTTGATCACTCATGGACTCACTGGATGGAATGAGAGAATCAATTCATACAAGTTTTCCTCTATCTCCACACCTACACATATACACACAATAATATAAATTAATTATGAAAAAACTTGGAGGTAAAGGTGTGAGAGGCAGTTTATGTCTTATTATTGCCCTTAATTATACATTGATAGTGGTATACTAAAAGGATTCCTTTTGAATGATAATTTAGAGTTAAAATGTGATCTTTGTGTCTTGATTGTTTCGACCAAATGCCATAATGGTCATTGTTGTATGTGGAGCAGTGAGTTCCACTTCTCTTCTCCTGTCAATGATTTGAGATCATTTAGCCTTAGACTGTGCCTTAAAATAAGTATTTAAATATTTACTAAAAATAATTGGAAAAATACCTCAAAAATTGTTTATAATTAAGACCTGGCCACAGTAGTTGGCAGGTCCATATTCAAATTCTATAAGTAATTTTAAATTTCATAAAGTATACTGACTGGATTTAGTTAATATCTGTTTAACTTGGTTCTTATTTTTAGACACTGATTATTTCCAATATTTTACTGTTTCATGTAATTTTCCAATTTATAGACCTTGAAGGGTGCTTTTCATTAAATTTATATTTATTCTTTACATTGATTCTTTCATCAAATTTAGATTTATTCCTTACTTTGATTCCAGAAGTAGAATAATATGAAAAACAAATTGTATGACTCTGGATACACAGTGAAATACCTTTTGCAAAAGTCAAAGCCAGGCTGAATATGATGGATCATGCCTGAAGGTCAGTCTACCTGAATTATGCAATAAGGGTCTGTTTAAAAAAAAGAGGGGAAATAATAAAAGTCAAAACCAGTTTATATCCCTACTGATAATATAAGAATTTTAAAGTTATTACATCCCTATGATTCTCACTATATTGCCCAGGCTGGCGTGGAACTGTCTATGTAAACCAAGCTAGACGTGAACTCACAGAGATCTGCTAACTTCTACCTCCCAAGTGCTAGGATTAAAGGTGTGTGTGTTCGCCCTTATAGGGACATTTTACACAGCTGCATTTTGTTTGTCTTTTGAAACTGGGTTTCTCTGTGTAGCTTTGGAGCCTGTCCTGGCTTTTGCTCTGTAGTTCATGCTGGCCTTCAACATAGAGAGATCCTCCTACCTCTGCCTTCCTAGTGCTGGGCCTAAAGCTGTGCGCCACCACCGCCTGGTTTACGCAGCATTTTAGCATTGGCATAAAGTTCTTACCCAATTCTTGTATTTGTGTCATTGTTGTATAATATTAATTTACGGTGTCTCACTTTTGTTTATGCTTTGGAACATTTGTTTAATGATGCAAAGATGTATTTGATTAAATAAAATTCACCTGCGGGCAGGAAGCTTGGTCAGCAGCTATGACAGGAAGTTGTAGAGAGGAGCCAGGTGGAGAAGGAGGGGCAAGGATTAGCGCGAGGGCTTCTTGAGAGGCTAAAGGAGGCACGAAGAAGAATTCTACCTCAACCCTTGAATCTTGATCTCTTTAGCAGATATATTTAAGTAAGTTTTCTTAGTAGCTTTGAAAGAGTCAGTGCCTCAGGGAACAGAATTCCCTCAGGCTTCAGCTCATTCCGTCTACCGCTGAGCAGCTGGGGTGGAAGTTGCTGAATAGGATAGCTATGGCTTAAAAAGGCAATAAAAGTAAAGACAAACAACAAATTGGTGTACCAACGTGTAGAGCCACACAGAAGGAAGGGTCACTTCATCTGACTCTGCAGAATTTGCCAGCTGAACTTACCACGCTAGCAGTCGGCTGCTACTTGCCCGGAGAAGTGAAAAGAATTGGTAATAGATTTGGGAAATTCTTTAGGAGAGCAAGACAGAAGAAGGGGAGGAGAATGTCAAGGGTCAGCCACCCAGCCATCCATCTAGCCATGGAGTAAGAGTGAAAGTAACATGTGTAAAGGACAAAGATAAAAGCCTAGAGGAAAAACTTAGGTCAGGCATTCATAACTAAGAATAAGCCTCCATGTGGGATTTATTTGGGAGCTGGGTGGTGGTCGCCACAGAAAGCAAGAAGAGTAAAACATTACAGCAATGAGTTATTTCTTTTTATGAGTCACCTACCCTGTCAACAAAGCTTTCCTAATCGCTATTCTGTTTACCAGTTTTTAAACTGTCCCTTAAAATACTGCAGATTTTTTGCTACCACGCAGTCGATGACATTTCAGCTCTCAGCAGGGCTCTGGATTGAGTAGTTAGAGGAAGGCAGAATGCTTGAGTCTGCCATAATTTTATCCTGTTGGTAAGATTTTCCTCCATGAATGCTTGGAATTTCCTGGAGAAGAAGAATTAAGAGTAAAAAGTTTTCTGTATTCTAGTACACATTCAAAATTAATAACACAATAGATCGGTGGGGAAGGGTGCTTTCTGCTGAGCCTGACAGTCTGAGTTAGGTCTCTAGGACCCACATGACAGAAAGAACAAACCCACTCCCAACAAGTTGTCCTTTGACCTTCATGCACATAAGGGTACTGCTTATCTCCAAGAGGAATCCAAAAACCCAAGCGTGTCGATGAGGTGTTTAATGAATATTATTGTTTGCTCTACAGACATTAGTGTAGATTGTCAAATTTTATAATTTTGCTGGGAAATTTACTGTTTATTATTTTATGTGTGATTTTGGCAAAAGCTAATCAAGTGGCATGCTTATTATATTATCTCTCTTTGGTTTTTGGTCTGGTTTGGTTTAGTTTTGAGAAAGGGTCTCAATACATATTTAGGATGACTTCAGTCACACAGTTGTACCTAATCTCTTGAGTGTCACAGTTACAGGTATATGCTCCTGTACCTGGCTTAGTTACTTTCTTAATAAATTCCCAAGTGTGTATAATGTACTTCTAAAATAATTTTAATGGAACTAACCTTAAATTCAATTTTTATTCAACCCTGACAACTATTTATAGAATTCTTTCCAATAAATTACTCCATCAGAAACACAGGGAAGACAAAATAACCAATTTAATAGTTCTGTTTTTTGTTTAATTGTTGTTATTTGAAATCCGGTCTCATATAGTTGAGGCTGGCCTTGGGCTGATACCTGAGGATGACCTTGAACTCCTTAGCCTCCAGTTTCTACTTCTTAAAGTGCTAGGATTACAGGTACATGTTATCACGCCTGACTGCAATTCTAGTTTATAAAGGAATAGTCTGAATAACTTGTCTGCTTACTTGCCTTTTACTAAATATAATGTATATATAGGAAACTCCGTAAAATAGTGTGCCTACTCTAATGCATAATTGTATAGTAAGCTATAATAAGAAGGGGCCATCACTTTTTTTTGTTTGTTTGTTTGTTTTTTTTTAGAATTTGTGAAGCACAAAAATGTTTATTTTAAGATCTGTGGTTTGCATTTTGCCTTCCATGATGAACTAACAGCAGCTTTGAGAAGAATGCTTTTACAGGTGATTCTTTATCAAAGTGGCTAAGGCCACTGATTCTGGAGAAACCCACTCTATTTCCCATCATCTTCCTTCCTTCCTTCCTTCCTTCCTTCCTTCCTTTTTTCTTTTTTTCTTGGTTTGTTTTTGGAGATAGGGTTTCTGTGTGTAACAGCCCTAGCTGCCTTGGAACTTGCTTGGAGATCAGGCTGGCCTTGAACTCAGAGAGATCTGCCCACCTGTATCTCCTGAGTGCTGGGATTAAAGGCATGCACCACCAGTGCCCAGCATCATGCTAATTTCTAATGCTCACTCTGTGCGAGCTTATGCAAACTCTTCTGTGCCTCCTCTGAAAACTGGGTAACATAGTATTATTACTTGCTATATTTTGGATGTGATTTATTCCTGTCAAAAAACTCATGGTGTATTTGATTCTCATTGTAATGTTACTGAGAGATGTTGGAGCCTTTAGGAGTTGAGGTGGTCTCACTGAGGTAAGTTTCATCTAGAAGCACTTTGTCGGTTACAGGCTGTAGGTTACGAGGCAAATCTGGCACCTCCTCTCTTACCAGTCCTCAGTCTGTCTCACACAGTCTCTCTCTACTTCCATACTGCTGGCTTTTCCTTCCTGGCATGCACAAAGCAACACATGACCCATTCCAGAAGCTAAGATGATGATTTTGGACTTTCTGCTCTCCAGAATTGTAAGGTAAATAAGCCTCATTTCTTTGAAAATTGCTTGCTCTTCTATTTCCTTCCTCTCTTCCTTTTGATACCATCTGCCTCATGCCCTGTGGTGCTAGGGATGGAGCCCATATCTTCACTGGGATAGGGTGAGACAGAGTCTTGTTACATAGCCCCAGCTAGACTGGTTCCTGTTATGTAGCCCAGACTGTCCTTGAACTCTCCTGCATCAGCTTCTAATTGCTGAGATTACAGGTATACATCACCACACTGGGCTTATTTTGGTATCTTGATACTGAGCCTTCTGTAGCTGAGGCCAGCCTTGAACTCCAGATCTTCTTGCCTTTACCTGTTAAGTGCTGAGATTATATACAGGCATTTGACACAACACTCACCCCCCCTTTTTTTTTTTTAAATGAGTATGCTATGAGTAGCTAAGATTAGTTTTCAAACTATGCTAGAACTTGTTGGGTGACAAAAAACAAAAGGTCAGTTTCCCTAAAAATATGCTGAGATACCAATGAGAATTGATTGCTAAAGGGATGCTGTCAGGTAAAACATTTAAGAGTATCAGAAAAGCAACCTGAAAAAGAGGGAGATGCTGAATAAGAACATTGCTGCAAGCCATCTCTAGCTGCATCTGGATCCAGCCGAGGGTTCTGAAATGCAGCGGATACAGCAGAAACTGCTAATATGAACCTGTGATGTTGACTTGATTGGAGCTGAAATTAATTAAAAGACATGCCTCTTGATAGGTTTGTGATAGTATTTCCTGGATAAATTAATTGTATTGGGAATGACCCTGCCTTTTGAGTGGGCAGCACCTTTCCGCAGCTGCCTTCATATAAAGAGGTCTGAAGGAAAAACTGTTCTTTTTGTCTGCCTTCCTTCGCTCTTTCCTGGTGAGTGTATCTGCTCTACTGCAGCTGCCACCACCACTGCTATCCTCTGTTGCTATCAAAACCCAGATTATTTACCTTCCAATGTGGGCTGAAGACCAACAACTCTCTAGGAATTCTCCATGCTTTCAACACTAGAAGATTGTTGTTGAGTTGTCTATCCTAGTGGAAAGAGTACCTTAGTGGTTCTTCACTTCTTGAATATGCAGAACACCATTGTTAAACTACCCAGAGTGCATCATGTCAATCAGTAGAATAAATGCCCTTTGTAATATTTATTCACTCGTCAGGTCTGTTTCCTCTACATAACGTCACATACTGCACATAGTATTGCATATTTAGCTTCTGTGCCCAGTGCTTTTTGTATCTAGGTCTTAGGTTTTTTTCTTTTTTCTTGTTTGCTTTATTTGTTTGTTTGTTTGTTTGTTTTTTTCAAGACAGGGTTTCCTTGTGTAATTTTGAATCTGTCCTGGAACTAGCTCTTTAGGCCATGCTGGTCTTGAACTCACAGAGATCTGCCTGCCTCTTCTCAAGTGCTGGGACTAAAGGCATGTGCCACCACTGTCCAGCATGTACCCAGGTCTTTTTTTGGACCCTTCTACTTAAATGTTAACTCCACACGAGTCAGTTTAACACTTTTTTATAATTAAGGCAATTTGTGTATGGTCATAGGCATGTATGGCTCAGAATGAAAAGCCATCCATTGTTTTATGTAGCAAAGAGTTAAATGATCAAGTTTGGGTGTCATAACATAGATACATGTTTAAGATAACAGTATGTTTTTTAGATAATTTTTAATTTAAAAAAATTTTTAGATCTATTTTATGTGTATGGGTGCTTTGCCTACATTATGTCCGTGTACCAAGTGCATGTGTATGACTGATGCCCAGGGAGGTCAGAAGAGGGTGTCAGAGCTCCGTGAACTGGAGTTGTAAATGGTTGTGAGCCACCATGTGCTTCCTGAAAACCAAACCTGGATCCTGTGCCAGAGCAAGCACCTTTAAACATTTAGCCACCAGTATTTAATTCTCCATCCCTGATACTGAATTCTTAAGTTGACTTAGTTTATTGTATCAAAAACTAATAAGCACTATAAATTAATTTTTAAAAAACTATGGACCTCATTGGCTTTATAGACATTTTAATGTGGTTTCCATTATTCCCATCTCAGTTGAAAAAAACAAGGCCTAGAAAGGTTAAGGACCTTTCCCAATCTCTCTCAGCTATTAAGTTTTAGAGTCTAATTTAAATTTTGTAATTATTTTATGTATATGTTTTTTTTTTTTGTCTGACTTAATGTCTGTATATCACATACATGGCTGGTTCCTAAGGAGGCAAGAAGGAGTATCAGGTCCCCAGGAACAATGTTAAGGAAGGTTGTAAATCTCCTTATGGTACTGGGTATCATATGTGGGTCTTCTTCAAGAACAGAAAATCACTTAGTTGCTGAGCCATTTCTCCAGCCCCTCGTGTCTAATTCTGAACTCTGTTTTACCTACAAGTCTTCTTTCTTACAATCTGTATTAGCCAGTTCAAGGTTGGCACTATCAGCTACAACCCTATAGCTATGAGAAGAATTAGTCATTTTTGATTAAAATACTTTTATGAACTCATTCTTCCTCAGTATAGGACCCAGAAATGATAAGCAAATCCACCACTAAGATACATTTCTAGACATTTAAAAGATTGTTTTTGTGAGTGTGTGTACTTTCAGACAGGGTGTACTAAGTTGTGCAGGTTGGCACAGAGCTCATTTTGTAGCCTATTCATGCCTTGAACTAAAAATCTTCCTACCTCAGCCTTAGGGTAGCTGATGTAAAAGACTGAACCATCTTTCTATACCATGAACTAAGTTAAGTCAAGTGGGCTTGGATGCGATCACAATGTAACATTGCATTTGCTATTCCAGCATGTTTTCAAATTTAGATGCAATCAGTAAGTAACTAGCAGAATAGAGGTCATTTCTGTTCTTGGGTCCTTACCTTGGTTGAATTAGAAATGTCCTTAGTCATTGGGTTGTGGTTTGCTAGTTGAAACACCCATCCAAACTGTTCTTGCATCTTTTCCATCAGGTATGTGGTGTCTTCCAGATGATACTTGGCCATCCAAACAATCTGATCATATTGCTGATTAGATACATTGACTAATTTCAGGGCCTCAAGGTATTCTATGTGTAGTTCAGGTAAGTCAGGGCAGTCTATAAAGGAGGTAAAGAGACAGTGAAGAAAAGATCCAGAAAACTTGGAAGTGGATTGCATGAGCTTAAGACCCAAATTTCTTAGTTAATGCTTAGTTTATAGTAATATTGCCAATATCACTTTCAAATGATATCTGTCTTAATTAATTGTTAATTATATGGTTTTATAGAGCGGAAGTGGGTGAATAAAGGAAAGAACTTGTTAAAAATCTCACATTTCTACCCCCTGTATTTTAAGGGTGTTTGTGTTGTGGCTCAGGACTAGACTGCATGCTTGACAGTGCAAAACCCTGTTAACTATTATCCCTTCCACCTACAAACTTGACTAAAGCAGAAGCCTCTGCTTTGTCCCTTCCACAGCACATTCTCTCCATCCCATCAAAGGTGGAAATTTAAATATATATGCACAATACCAGTGAAGGTGTGAGAAAAAAAATCTTTATAGTAAATCTACTTAAGTTTGGGGCAAAAATGAATAGTGAAACAGTAAAAATCATGACTAGCAATGTTTGGGAAAACATTTTTACTTACATGTATCAAATATGATATTATAATTATAGCTGTGTGATTACCCATAGAATATTTTATAAAATGTATGACAGTTGCCTTTGTTTTGTTTTTGGTAAAGGGGATGGCTTCTCACTTGAGAGCTCAGGTTGGCCCAGAACTTGGCTATGCCAGTCAGAGTGGTCTTTAACTTTCTATTCTTTTAGCTCTGCCTCTCAAGTCTTGGGATTATAGGCATATGCTCTACAATGCCCTCCTCAGATAGTTTTCTGTTTTTGTGTTTTGTAATGGCAGAACTTGGAAAAACCAAAAACAAAATACCCAAAATTTAGGGCACATTTTACTTAGGGTTATTATTGTGGTTATTAAACACCATGACCAAAAGCAATTTAGGGAGGAAAAGCTTTATTTGGCCTACAATTCCACATCATTGCTCATCATTGAAGTCAGGTAGGAACTCACATTGGGTACGAACCTGGAGTCAGGAGAGTCAGGAGCTGATGATCATGGAGTGGTGCTGCTTATAGGTTTTCTCCTCATAGCTTGCTCAGACTACTTTCTTACAGAAACCAGGACCAGCAACCAGCCCAGAAGTGGCCACAGTGGGTTGGGAGTTCCCTTATCAATCACTAACTAAGAAAATTCCCAGTGGGCCTGTTTATATGGATGTATTTTCTTAATTATGGTTCCTTCCTCATTGATCACTCAAGTTTGCACTAAGTTCACATAAAACTAGCCAGTACAGGCATTCATCTAGAGAATAGATCAGTTGTGATATTCCAACACAGACCAACATGCAATAAATAATAAATGTGAATAAGGTATTTTTCATTTGGACAAATGTACTGAATTCAGTACAAAATGTACTGAATGAGGATAAGAATAAATAATCACTAACATATTAAGACAAATTATGCAGGGCTGTGGGTAATAATACCATGTAATCCCAGAATTTAGGAGGCAAAGGCATCTGGTACTCTGTGAGTTTGAAACCAGCTTGGTCTATGCTACAGAGTTCAAAAATAGAGAACATTTAAAATTTGGAAACATGACATGCTCTTCCAATGTTGTTGGTTATGGTGGAGGTTCCATCCAAGCCCCTCTACCCTATGTCCCTCCAAACTGTACTGCATCTCAGAAAGCCAAATGATGGCCCATCACCCAGACATACTCAAGACCACTCCCATAGGGAATTTTAAACAGCCCCCCAGAAAACAGACTCATGGCTTTTCCAGTCTCTCTCTGGGGACTGGAAGACCATCTGGGAGCGTTGTATCCATTAAATGTGGGCTTTTTCTAATTATGTTTGATTTGGTCTGAATTGGATTGTTGTATTGGCAGAAATGCTTATCGGAGTATAGAAACTGTTCTTTCATCTAGAGGTTGTACCGAAGGGACAGTTTCTTCCCCCACTGGTCCAGGGCCAATTGGTTGGAAAACAGTCTTCTTCCCCACACCTGCTCTATGCCAGACGAAGATCGGCTTTTGACTGAGTAAGTTGTTCATTTTCTTTGAGACAGGGTAGTCCAGGCTGGTCTGAAATTCACTACATAGCTCTGGCTGGTCTAGAAGTAGTGAGCACAGTTTATATATGTGAGTCAATTTAAAAAAAATTGCCTTTTCTGGGACAGAGTATATAATTCATGCTGGGTTCAAACTCTTGATTTCTAGCCTTAGCCTCCTAAATGCTAGGATTATAGGTGTGTACCATCGCACCTGATTTATCAGTAATATTTTGAGTTTCAAATTAAAATTTTCAGATGCAAAAATTTCTTTTAATGATTCACTTATGTATATAGTTTTCTGTCTGCAGGCCAGAAGATGGCACCAGATCTCATTATTGATGTTTGTGAGCCACCATGTGGTTGCTGGGAATTGAACTCTGGACCTTTGAAAAAACAGGCAGGGCTCTTAACCACTGAGCCAGCTCTCCAGCCCCATATGCAAAAATTTTAAAGATAAAAAATACTAAGTATAGTATATTATAATGTGTGCCTTCATTGGTATGGTATATGAATACATATGTAAAAATAAGACATATTAAATCTAAATTAGCCATTTTCATCTTTTTTTTTTTTTTTGAGACATTTTCCCCCTATGTAGTTGAGGCTGGCCTTGAATTTACTGAAAGCCACCAGCCCAAGCCTCCAGAGTCCTGGAATTCAAGGACTGAGTTACCACAACTGGCTGCTGACTTTGCTCCTCCAGTGTTGATGGGATTAATTATGTAATTCTGGGGATGGAACCTAGGCTTTTGTGCAAGCAAGTCAAGTGCTCTACTGATTTGCATCCCCCTCCAGTTCCTTTATTTACCTATTTATTGTCTTGAATCAGAATTTTAGTAAATGTCTTTAGGCAGCAATCCAGCCTTCACATGCAGCTACTGGGACTCTGGTATACCCCTATGGCCTTAGGCTGTAGCTGGGGCACAGTAGGTAGCTCTTGCTTCCTGCATTTCCTTTTGAAGGGATAAAAGGAATGTGACCTGGAGGAGTGACACAGTTAGGTTTCATAAAGTTCATAGAGTAAATGATGGGTATGTGGAGTTTTGTTATGTTCTTTATATTGTTAAACTGCTCTACCTCTCCATTTCACCAGTGCTAGGATTAGCACTATGCCCAGCCTTTTTCATGAGTGCTGGAGATGAACCTCAGGTTATGCTTGCACAGTAAGCACTCTGCAAACTCACCTATCATTTGTTCTGTACACAAATTTGTTCTGTGTGTCTTTAAAAACGCTTTAATAATGAAAGTGAGTGATACTTCAGTTCATTTGCTTAATGCTCATAATACATCTATGAAGTGGAACTATTACCACATTTTTAAATGAGAAAGCATCAAATGACAAAACAGCTCACACAGTCAACAGTTCTGTGGGGAATGAACTTCACCAGCTTTTGGTAAACAAAACTTCAGGGATGTGAGTCATAGTAGTTTCTATAATCAAAAATATGAGTAATACTATCTTCCATAAGTTATCTTATCAAGACAAATTCTAAGAAGGGATAGATGTATGGTTGAAGGGGGTGTACAGAAATAGCTAAATAAATTTAGTTAATGGTTTTTGTTTTTTTCTAAAAGAAGGGCTGAGAAAACTTTGAAGTTGGTTGAAGAGGAAAGGGAATGGAACAGAGAAGAGAGGGAGAAACAAAAAGCATCCTCATTCTTGTTCAGCATGCCAGGGAAACTGAGAAATAAGAGCCCAGGATGGTAATACTAAGCAAAAGGGGAAGGCAACAATATTGACGCATAAGATGCTTAGTAATACCCGAACACTACACTATTAAAACCATTAAAACCATCTTTTGCCTATTGAGCACAGTGTTAGATTAAAAACCTCACTCCTTTTGAATTTCAGAGCATGCAGAGGCTTAGGATATCTGTGATGTATTAACTTACAGGATGTAAAGATCTGTTTCGTTAACAGGACATTAATTTGTAAACATAGTTACCTGTAGCATGGTGTTTGGTTTTGCTTTTGCTTGTTTTGTGTGTCTGTGTGCATGAGTGTGTGTGGTGGGAACTGGGTGGGTGGGTGCTTGACAGTGTCTCATGTAGTCCAGTCTGACTTTGAACTCATGGAGCCACAGCCAGTCTTGAACTCCTGATCCTTCTACTTCTACCTCCTAAATGCTCACCTTACAAACATATGGCATTGTGGTAGGCTTTAGAAGGGTGAGAAATAGTTTGCTTTCAATCATATTTTTTTGTTTTTTGTTGTAAGTTTTGAAATTATTCAGTGTGGATGTACATGTTTGTTTTTGGAAAAAAAATTAAAAACAGAGAGAAGGGTATTAAACTCATCCTTATCATTACAACTCAGTGGTAACCTAGATTCATATTATGGTCTGTCTAATGACATCTTATTTTTAAATTTTATTTTTTATTTTTAATTATGTGGGGAATTGGCACTGCTTGTGCACATATGAGTGTAGCACAACTGATTCCATGATGTAAGTACCATTCTGTAATAGACAGCAATATCAGCCAAAATGAGAAACAGACCTAATCCATCAAAATCCATAGTTCTGGGAAACTCTCTAAATGTGCAAACCATAATTTTTAGCTTCTATAGTTTCACTATGGCTAACTGTTCTTGTTAACTGAAGTATGGCAACCAAGAACATGGCTTTTGTGCTTAAAGCCCCAAGAAGGCTCAGTGATCCCAAATGTGATCCCAAATACCTAGTGTAGTTGCCTGCCAGCTAATAAAGGCTTTCTATTTGCTTAAACCCATGTCAGTAGTCTATGGTGAACTCCTCACAACAGCACCATCACCTGGACAGGTGATCCTGGACTGTATAAAGAAAGCTAATTAAATGACTATAGAGATGGTTAAGAGCACTGGCTGCTCTTCCAGAGTACCTGTGTTTGATTCCCAGCATCCAGTAATTTAAAACTGTCTAGAACTCTACTTTCAGGGAATCCAATACTTTCTTCTGTCCTCTGCAGGGGCCAGTCATGCATGTATTACACAGATTAACATGCAAGCAAAACACCCATGCATATAAAATACATACATGTTTTTGAAAACTAATTAAGCATGAGGCTGTAGCTGATTGTAGTAGTGTATGCCTTTAATCCCAGGATAAGTATACAGAGCTCTGTGAATTTGAGGCCAGCCTGCTCTATATAGAGAGAGTTCCAGGACAGCCAGGGCCACATAGTGAGCCACTGTCTCAAAAAAAAAAAGTGGGTGGGCATGAGGCTGTGAGCAAGGTCAGTATTCCTCCATGGGTTTTCCTTCAGGTTCTTATTTGATGAACTGCTCTGACTACCCTCTATGATGGTGTCTTAGTTACTTTTCCATTGTTTTGATAAGGAGATACCATGACCAAGGCAACTTACAGAAGAATTTATTGGAGGTTGGTAGTTTCAGAGGGTTAGAGTACATGACCATTGTGGTGGATAGCATGACAGCAGGTTGCTGGAATAGTAGCTGAGACTTTATATTTTGGTCCACAAACATGAGGCAGTGAGAAAGCTAAGTGGGAATTGCATGGGCTTTTGAAACCTCAAAGCCTACTCTCCAGTTATCAGTGACATAACCTTCTCCAACAAGTCTACACCTCTTAATCCTTCTCCAGCAATTCTACCAATTAGGATGAAACATTCAAATCTATGAGTCTGTAGGAGCCATTTTCAATCAACCACAGATAGACTGTAATCTGCAATAAAAAATAAACCCTTTTCCTCCCTTAAATTGGTTTTGGTCAGTGTTTTATAACATCCACATAATGAAACTATAACAAAAATTTGTACTGAAAATGGAGTGTTGGTTGGATGACTTTGTAATGTAGCTTTTTCTATTTTAGAACTGTTTTGTTGCAGTACTGTGGAAGATTTTGGAACTTTGGGTTAGAAAAGTGGTTGGATGCTCAGAAATTACTGGGCTTTTATAGGAGGAGCTCAGAAAACAGTACTGCTGAAAGATATATTGCCTGTGAAGGCCTGTCTTTCAGAAACTTCAGATGGAAATGAAGACTCTATCAAGACCTGGAATAGTGGTCTTTCATGTAATATTTTGTCTAGGAACATGTGTGTGCTAATCTACTATGGCTATAGAATTAGCTTTGATCAACAAGAGATCGGTGCCATAGAATGAAATCTTTTGTTTCATTGGGACAATAAAAGAAGTTTTTACCCAGAGTTAGCACATAGAGTTGTTTCAATAGGAGCATGCTATATTTTCAGTTGCCTCACTGATATTTATTTTGAGTCTCTGAAGAGGTTACAGAGAGCTGTGGAGGCTTGGCACCATATGGAAGGGTTAGAGCCTCTGAAGAGGCTGAAAGAGGTCACTGGTAAAGGTTCGTCCTCATTTACAATGTAAACCCCTGGGTTATTGGAGATTCCAGGACCATGAGATATTTGCCATGTTTGTGTGGAGTGGAGTCCACCTAAGGCTACAATATGAATTGTGTGCTGAGTCATAAGACTGAGTCTCAGACGCTGGACTTGGAGCTACAGGATTTGGACTCTGCTGCTGGATCTCCTTTTCCCAATTTCTTTGTTCTTCCCTTTTGGAATAAGAAAGCATGCAACTTTTAAAATTCAAGTCCACAGTTTAGAGACTTTATAATTTTAAAGGGACATGGACTTATTAAAAGTTAGGACTTTTAAAAGTTAGGATGTGTTTTATATTATGATATTAACATGAGGTCCTGGTGACAAGAAAGGAAAGGTTAGAGTTAGGTTGTCTAAATATTACTTTTCACTTCTATGAGAAAATTTCCTTTATTATTGGATTTTTCCTTGCATCAAAAGGAAATTGATCTAATTTGCTTATTGTTTTTTTCTTTATATTTTTTTGTGTTTCTTTAGTCTTTAATGTAAATACAGAAAATTCCATAGTAATGTAATTGATTAAAAGGATTAATTTACATTCACTGGATGAGTAATTATTTGTAAACCTCTATAAGTAACTCCTTTAGGTAGAACCATGAGTACCAAAACATGGCCTGTAGCTGGCTCACATGGTAAATTGCTTGCTAGGCAAGCATGAAGGTCTGAGTCAAATGTCAAGAACCCAATTTTAAAAATCCATACATGGTGGTGTGCTTATAATTCCCATAATTTGGAAGATACAACAGTTATATACCTGCAGCTCACTAGCTGGCCAGAAAAGACTATTTGTTGAGTTTCATGTTACTGAGAAATCATGTCTCAAACAAAATGAAATAGTAGCTGGAACCTAATGTCCTCTGATCTCTGCATGCAAAGGCTTATATGTGTACATAAACACAGCATTGCACACACATGAAAGACATGATAAAACAATAATAATTTACCTTCAGATAGGTAATTTTGACATTTTTGGCATCTTTTGTGAAACTTGAAACAGCTGGATAAATTCAGGCCAAATTCTTCGCACATTCCCCCATTTTGCTTAGGTAACATCTCTGAAGTCAGGTCTCGCTTGTCCAACTCTGTAGGGAATACAACAGTCACACATCAACAATACTAGAATTTCACCATATAGGGCTGGGGAGATGGTTAAGTCAGTAAAGCACTTACTATACAAGCAGGAGGCCAAAGTTTGACCCCTAGACCCTTGAAAAAAACTAAGTATATTAGCATATGCTTTTAATGACAGTGTTGGGGAAGAGGAGATGGGTGGATCACTGTGCTTATTGTCCCCGCTAGCTCAGCCTTTTTTTTTTTTTTTTTTTTTTTTTATGACTTCCAGGACAATGAAATGGTTAATTCAAGCACTTGGGAAGCAGAGGTAGTCTATCTTTGAATTGGAGGTCAGTCAGAGCCTGTCTCAAACAACAAACAAACAAACAAACAAAAATCATAACAAAAGAAAAAGTAAAAAATGAAAAACTAATAGAAGCAAGCAAATGACTACTGATGAACAATACCCAAATATATTCACACATACATGTCTACATACCTGTATGGAGATTTAATAAATTAATTTTTTAAATAAATTAATCAAAAATAAATAAATAAATAAATAAATAAAATGTAAATCTAGGTAGCTATTTCTGTAATTCAAATACTCAGGAGGTAGAGGGAAAGAATTAAGAGTTCTAGGCCAGCTGATGTGTTGATGATATAGTACTCTGAAAGGTAGGATACAAAAGTAACACAGAAAAATCAGTAGTCTTTCTACATATCAACAATAAATGTACCCAAGAAAGAAGTCAAGGAAACAATCCCACACCAGAGCCTTAAAACTGACCCACAACATAATCTTAAAAATCTATCAATCTCGGTATAAATTTCACCAATGAAGTAAAATCTGTACAATGAAAACTTGAAGACACTAAAGAAATTAAAAGATACCAGAAGATGGCAAGACCTCCCATACTCATAGATATGTATGGACTGTTTTTGCAGAGAAGTCTAGTGTGCATTTTGTTTACCTTCTAAAGGCAACCTGCCATTGGGCACAAGGCAGGCACTCTTCCTATATCTTCAATATCAGCAAAGTTGGACAACAGGCTTCTTTGGATTCTTTTCTGTTCTTTCCTGCCACTTTGCTCTGCTTTTGAGAATATCAGGGTTTTTTTGGGGGTTTTTTTGTTTTTTTTTTTTTTGTTTTTTTTTTTTTTGGTGTTTTTGGAGTCAGACTCAGGCTTTGTATGTGTTAGGCAAACACTGTACCACTGAGATACATTCTTGGCCCCTTCTACTTTAAGGACCCAGTGACTGCATTGAACCCCTCCATAATCCAGAATATTCTCCATGGTTTGAAGTCATCATATTTACAACATTAGCTCTGTTTGTGCCCTTACTCTCTTTTCCCCTGGGATCACAGGTTCTGGGAATAGAAGGATTAGATAACTTTAGGTAATTGCTAATTCTGCCCACCATCGGGAACAGAGCTCAACATTTTCCACACCGCTGGGTGGTGGTGATGCACACCTTTAATCCCAGTACTTTGGAGACAGGCAGAAAGATTTCTGAATTCAAGGCCAGCCTGCTCTACAGAGCGAGTTTCATGATAGCCAGGGCTATACAGAGAAACCCTGTCTCAAAACAAAAAACAAAAAACTTTTCTAGTGATGGTTTGCCTATTCCTTCCAGTACAGAAAGATGATGGAAGCCACCTTAAGTGCCCTGTAGCCTCTGACTTGCTGATCAATAGTTAACCTTTGTTCATCTGAGAAATAACCATTTCTCTTTTGTGGGACTTGCTGTATGATATCTAGAGTAGGGTTGTTGGTAATAGCATGTGTAAGACCCTGTTTAGTTCAGTCCTTAAGAAAACAACAAACAAGCATACTTAAAATAGCTAAACACATAAAGATAAAGGCCTATGTTATACTATTACTAGATAAATGTTCAGTCACTGAGCTACATTCCAAAGCTGTGTTCCATTCCATTTTATTTATTTTTTATTTATTTTTTTTGAAACCATCTTATTGTGTAGCTATATCTTGCCTGAAACTCACTATGTAGATCACACTAGCCTGAACTCAAAGAAATCTGTCTGCTTTTCCATACTCAGTGTTGGGGTTTATTTTCACTGTGGCTATCCTTTATTTTCAATGATTGCATTTACAGGGTCTCTAGATATCCAGTTATCATAGAGGTGTGATAGAACAGAATGGCAGGGCTGGCAGATGTATGAATCAGCAAGAATCTTGGGTGTGTTCTTAGAGTAAGAGGAATTTGCAATGTTTTGGAAGTTATTTTGATTTTGATGTATCTGAAACACTCCAAAACTGTGCCTCATTTAAATGTAGCAGCAGCTAGGCAAGGCTGCTAACAGAATGCAAAGAGCGACAACATTTTGTTCTAATGAGCACATCATGGAAATCAGTCCAAGATAATTGATATCTATCTAAAAGGCCAGTCAAGAATTATTTAATTACATTCCAGTATCAATACTTGTAGTATTAATATCTGATATTGGATTGATCCTGAATATTGGATTGATTTGGTAGCTTAGGATGCAACACCAGACAAAACATTTGATTTACAAAACCAATGCAACATACCTTGAAATAGAACCCAGAAATTTCAGTAATGATGGCTATTCTCTGCTCATGGAGCAATGGGACAGGAACGATTTGTTTCCTGACTTCCATTTCCAAAATGTGTGAGGTAAGCCCTTCCTAGATAGAAGCCAACTGTGTGGTGTTGTGGTATCATTGAGAATCTGTGTCACATGCTGCCTGGGACAGCTAATATACATGAAGAACATTGGCAATTGCTAATTTCTATTTTAACAACAATAAAAAAAAAAGGGGAGAAGCTTTTAACTTGGCCTTGTCATCAATACAAGGTTGAGGCTGTGTGAGGGGGGAACCTGTAATCCCAGCATTTGGGAGGTGTACCTGGACCATCCCTGGGCCATCCTGTGCTACAGTGAGACCCCATAGAAGGCAACAACAAAAAAGATAGGTTTGGAAATTCGGATTCTCCCCTCTACACATATGATCACTCTCACTTGTAAAATCTGTTCTGTGTGTAATTTGGAGGATCCTTGTGAGCATTTTATATTGCTTTTGTGCATCCATTTTATGATTGAGGTGAAGAGATGACTCAGAGATGTCACAGGACATTCAACTTGCCCTGTACATAGTATAGCTTTTAAAAAGTAGTTGAGGCTCTAGACTGACTTAAAAAAAAAAAAAAAGAGCTGAGTCTGTATGTACATGTGCTTCATATTGTGATTTCCAAGTTTTTGTCTGTTTAAATCTTTCAGCTTTAAATTTTGCTCTACAAAAAGCAAACAGCCCTAGAACTCCCAAATTTGATGATTGTGTGATGAGGAATGTCCTTCTGAATGCTTTGAATATGTTTCTCTTATTGGCTGATGAATAAAGCTGTTTGTAACAATATGTAGGCAGGATGTAGCCAGGCAGGAAGTATGGGCAGTGTTACCAGATTACAAGAATTTTGAGAGAGGAATGCAGAGGAGAGGGAGACCCCATGTAGCTCCTTGGAAGATAGCATGCCTGGGAATTCTTTGCTAAGCGACAACCATGTGGAGGTATATAGATTAATAGAAGTGGGTTGCCAAGCCCAAGGGAGAATAAGGCAGGACGATTGTGAGTTCCAGATTGGCTAACATTCTGCCTCAGAATGAATGAAGGAGCTGGGTGATTTAGCAATGCTTTTAATCCCAGTAGAGTTAAACATATCTCCAACTTCTAAACCAGCCTAGCTCATGAAGCCAAGATACACAGAAAAACCCTGTCTTTGGGTAGGAGGATCAAGAAAAATGGCTTGACAATGTTAGTGGGAGAAAGGATAAAAGGACTTGAGAGATACTTTATGCAGTAAAATGCCTAACATGCAGGCATAGAACCTGAATTCAATCCTTAGCACCTCATAAGAAGCAGAGCATGGTGTCGTTTGTTTATAATACCAGTGCTGGGGAGGCAGAGGTATGGTGATCACTGAGATCTGCTGGTCAGCCAGTTTAACCAAATCAGTGAGTCCTGGGTCTCAGTGAGAAACCTATCTCAAGACAAGATAGACACCACTTAAGGAATAACATTTAAGGTTGACTTCTGGCTTCTGAATGGCTGCGCACCTATACATAGGACCACATACCTACATACTCACCAGCAAATACATAAACATATAGGCACACAAGCACATACAACAAAAAGAGCAAAGGAAAAGAGGGAACAAGAGAGAAGAGAAAAAAGGGAAAGAGGTCTTTAGTAACTGGCCTTTGTGTGGTTTCCATGAATCCTCAAAAGCGTTCAGTGTCTTCATAATTATTTCTCGGACTCTCCCATAAATAGAGAGACTGAAATTATGAAATAGCTGGAAGACACTGGGAATGTCCCACCTTTGCCCAACTTCTTCTTTTTTGGTTTGTTCTTTGGATAAAACTGAGGTGAAGAATGGCTCCATGAAGTCTACATTGGACATGAAATATGATTGAAAAGCCTGGTCAAACTCTTGCTGCATCTGTTTGAAAATGTAAAAACTCATGTTGAAAAGAGATTTCACATCCACAGCCAGCTGGCTGAACAGGTTCTCCATTTGTGTTACTTGCAAATCTTCCTCTGTCATCTGTTTGCCTGCAGGGGGATCTTCCACTTCTTTACTGAGGGGAAACAGAAATCGGTACATCTTCCTGAGACATTGCTCCATCTGCGGTGTAGAATGGGGCATGGAATGAAAATTAAGATGTTTTCCTGTTCCACTTCTTTCTAGAAAATTTAAAGTCATCTTATGCTTATCGTTCTAAATTTAGTTCTGTTCAAGCTAGAAAAAGGTGGTTGAGTTTGAGATATATTACCATTCTTATGTTTTAACTTTAACTGGGAAAATGGGATCTGAAATTCCTCCTGGCTTAAATTGGCCCATTGAATGCCAAAAAGGTTAAAATACAGTGGACCAGCTATAACCTGATATTCTGGCAGCAGCTTGCAGGTCATTGACTACAGGCTACTGTGAAATTTTCCTTGGAACTATAAAGAATTCTGTTAACTTTTAGCTCTTAGTTGTTATTGATGTTGTTTATTATTATTTAGTATAATGCTACTGTCTTTATACTCTATTTCTTCATATCACTAATACATGGAAAGAAAAAAAATTGAACACATCTTCACTGAGCCATATATGCCATATATAGCTTAGGAATGGTTATACATTACGTTGTTTAATCACAATTGCAAATTAACAGTGATAATGCCCATTTGTTGTGGTCAAAGGAATGAATGAAGCCCTAATCATAGAAATTTGAGTAACATTCAGTGGAAGAAGAGTGTCCAGTAGTCACAGTATGTGGCTTCTAAGTCTGGGCAGAACAAAGTTGTCTTTACATTACAATGCTCAACTGTGTTTAATGTCACAAGCTATGGAGTATTGCTTTTGGAGCATCAGCTTCCTGCTGTTCAAACAATTATCCAGTAATCTTAATAGGACCTATGCCATTTCCAGAAAGAAATCTGGATAGATCGCCTGACTCTCCTCTGCCAGCTTTTGCTTACTGATTCCATGAATAGAAAGGAAACTTGAATGTTAGACAAGGTGGCACATGCTCCTCCAGGTTCTGAGGGAGAAGGACAATTAGTAAAGCAGAGGAGTTGAGTTATCCCTGTGTAACATAGTCAGACCCAGTCTCAGAAAACATCTACAAAAAGCAAGGCATAATAAAAGTTCATAAAGTTACATGTCTGGCACAAATGAGAATGAACTGCAAATTTCTTGTTTCCAGTAATCGTGTCATTATATTCTGGCAGATCAGTGAATGGCCATATCTGTAAAAGTGGAGCAGATGTGATCACCAGTGTCATCAAATTAGCTTGTTGTGTTCCTTATCCTACTGGCTGTTCTATTGTAATTGAGTGTGGCACTGCAAGGCCAGAAGTAAACTATAATTACTACATATACTAATACAAAGAGTAAAATTCCATTCTATTTTATACATGGCTCATTTCTTGAAGTGGGAAGGAAAAATTCAGGGCAATCAAAGACTTTACTGTGTCAGAGCTATGTGGATCACAGCTCTCTGAATTTCTATGCCTAGAAGATAGCCAAAGGGCATAAAAATAAAACCTGGCAGTCCTGCAGGCCACACATGGGTAGGGCTAAAGGAGACCTGAAGGTATTCACATTTGTACATAGTACTTAAGAGGAAAAACACATTAAAATACAGATATATTACGTTGCACAACTGTAATCCTAACATTTGGAAGACTAAGGTGGGGGTATCATGGACTACATGAAGACTTGAAAGAGGTATGTGGAGGAAGGGAGGGAGAGAGAAGGAGGTTGAAATACATGCTTTTTAGGATTAAATATTAAATAATATTGAAACCAAAGACTGATAATAAAATTGAAAATGCAGTTAGACATGTTTATTGGATGCCTCCTCAAAGGAGGACACATTAGGTATGACCCTTGCCATCAAAGGTTTTGCTATTTCCTTGGAACATGTCAACAAACAGTGAATACAATACAGTCAGGTCTCTTCTAAAGGAGTTATGGACTGTGATTTTAAGTGTAATAAACACTGATGGTTACTCTAAACTTTAAATTGTGCACTCATAGGTGATGATATATATAGATCATAAAAGGACAACAGCAATCATTTCCATTTTAAAAATTAACAATTTAAAAATCAAGATGGCCTGGATGTCTTAAGAACTCTGAAATGGTGAGCTCTCATTTCCTCTTACCCTATTTTTCACAGAGTACCAACCAGGTTGGCAAGCTGTGTAAAATCTCATGCAGTTACTTTCCAGACATGGCCTGCATCCATCCCATGAATCCACAGAAGATGCCTGGCATAACTTTTCTTCTTCCTCCAAATGTTCTTGCACTTCGTTCATGAGTTTCAGGGCCTCCTGGTTAAAATGTACAAGCACAGGTCTCACTTTCATTTCCTGAGTCTATGTATACCTTTGTTGTTTTCCACTTTTTAATTGTACATTGGCACCATCGGTCACCAAACTAGTTCAGATGCAGTGCTTGTCTTATATTTACAATGCCATGGTTTCACTCCCTAGTATCACCTAAACTGACACAGTAATGCACAATTATTTTCTCAACTCTCAGAAAGTAAAGAGGGAGGATCAGAAGTTAAGGTTATCTTTGTCTTCTTAGTGAGGTCAAGGCCATCCTTTGATACATGAGAACTGGTATCAACAGAAATTAAGACATCCTAAATGGGTTCTGTCTTTTCATCTTCATGGTCTTCACTGCTTTTTTATCTGCCTCAGTGAGTTTTGTTTTGTAAAGAGTCTTCTGAATGAGCCTTTATTGAAGCACATGAAAATCTCATTGTCCATTCACTTGTTCTCCACTTATTTATTAAATATTTACTGCATACTGGACATTGTATTAAATGTGGAAGATCCAATGGCAATGACATCATCCCTATGGGGAACCTTGGTGACGAGCCTATGAGTGATATGGGAAGTGGGATTTAGGGCTTTGAAAACTCATATTTTTAATTATTTAATGTTCCTTAATTCATTGTATGTGTTTAGACAGTGCAAGAACACGATTCTTGTATATGAACATTGATTTACAGTGATTGGATTCTTTCTTGTCTGTATTTCAAATGCGCCCCCTTGTGGTCCTTGCTAGGGCTTATTTCTGTTGTTAAGGAGCCAGCTGAGATGATAACTATCTCAGTTCTGCCCTGGGTGTCACCATAGCTCTACAGGGGGGGGGGGGGATTGTTCTTGTATCCCTGATTTTATCTCTGGTGTCACTGCACACATGAACTTGTTGCCTGGGATGGAGTTCAGGAGAATGGAGCTAACCAAGGAAATTCTCAAGTGAAAAATAGATGGGAGAAGTTTTGTTCCTAACACCATTTTATTATAGATCTTTGGTTTTTGTTTGTTTGTTTGTGTGTTTGTTTGTTTTTTCTGAAACTAATGGTGACAATACTTAGTTCAAGCTTGCACTGATCCTCAGCCTCTAACACACTGGCACTATACTTATTATCGCAGATCATTTATGTCTGTGTGAGTTTAAAGTGTATGCAAGTTTATGTTTTCCTGTGTGTGCATGTGTATGTGTAGAGGCTAGAGGTTGAAGTTGGATGGCTTTCTCTATTTCTCTTTTGACACAGAGTTTGTTCACTAATCTCAGAGCTCTGCCTGCCTCTGCCTCCCGAATGCTGGGAGTAAAGGAGTGTACCACCACTGCCCAAATTTAAGATTTTCACCCCTTTTTCCAGTTTGCTTTTTTAGTACCCAAACTAAGAGTCTAATGCTATGAATTTATGCAACAAATAAAATTTTAGGATTAAAATTTCTGCTACTTTATGGTATTTTTGTGAACATTATCCCTGAAACCCACATTTGCTTCCTTGATCCTCTAGTGGCTATTCCTTTCCTTATATTGCAGCCCTAGCTTGTAGGTCGCTTAAGAAAATAAGAACAACAGGAAGTCATCGGGTCCCACATGTTCATGTCTGTTTGCTTAAGCACAGGTTCATTCATGCCAGTGTTTGAGCAACATGTTAACAGCTTCAACATCAGCTTTCTTAGATGCAAAAATCAAAGTGTGGTTGACACAGATATTCGAAGGATTTCATGAAATGATGTGTTTTATACTAATGACATTTACTTTCATTATTCCCAGGTGTCTAGAGCATAAGCCCAACAGGAAAGAGCCAGCAGGGGCTGGCCTTTCACATTGTCCTAATGAGGAGCTACTTTAGCTTTCATCACCATCTTCTGATTGCTGCTGAAAGGGGTGTAGAGGGCTTGCAGGTGCCAGTTGGGTCATCTCCTTCCTGCCTGGTAAGTGACCATTACACAGCTTTGTAGTCAGCTTGGCAGATTCTACCCTCACTGCTTGGTGGATGCCCAGAGATCACAGTGCTCAAGAATGATAATATCCTAGAAACTATATGGAATCCATTTGCTCAAACTTTATAAGAACATAGGTAAAGATACAGTTGTACATTAGAACCCCACTGGCATTTTTCCTTAATTATGCATGTGTATGTGTGCTATTAATTGTACACATGCACATTTATGGAGTCCAGTAGTCAGTGTTGGCCTTCTTCCTCTAGTGCTATGTTTTCAGTTACATTTGAGTATACTGGTGTTCTCAACACAGATATTCCTGTTCGTGCAACATGCATTTTACCAACTGTGCTAACTCTCCCCATTTGTACTTTGTAGTTAAAAAACATGTAGTTAGTAAAAAAAAAATTAAAAAAAAACATGGTCAGTTTCACATGAACATATTTTATCAGTATCATAACATTTCTTTAAAAACAAAAAACAACTATCATTATATTTTCTGAAGTTCTTGTGTTATCTATTTATCTTTCTATTTATTTGCTTTTGCTTTTAGACAGTATCCCACTTCTGTAGCCAAAACTGGCCTTGAACTGAATTTGGCCTTGGAGTTGTGCCTCGGACTCTGAATAGTAGGATTACAGGCATAAGCCACCTACCCGTATTTTCCAAATTATTCTGTTATAATTCTTATTTCTGTTTTTATTATTAAAGGCAGTGTTCAAATATAACAGCTAGAAAATACTCATTTTGAGCATTGTATTGCTAACACTATTCGTCTATGAAGAATGTAATGTCTACCACCGTCAATATTTGCTGAACTTTATACAGTATCTTAGAAATAATTTTCCACATCTTCTGAAGACATTTGAATACAATATTTATTCTCTATTGGAAAAATACATATTTGGACTATAACCATATGCAAAGTTGTTTGTTTTTTTAAAAAAAATAGGTTGTGGAATATGGCCCAGTGGTAGAGTACAACATGTATTCCATCCCTAGCACCTCAAAAACTAAAAATAGAAGAACAAACTAAGGCTGTGATGGAGCTCAGTAGTAGAGGACAGTGTTAAAACCACTGATAATGCTAACAATAAGTGCAATAAAATGGGCCAGAGCAGTGTGCTATTTAATACACTCTGGTGTCTATTGGAATGCTCTCAGACATTCCATCTGCCAACTGTATGAGGATCTGAGGAGAAGGGGTGTATTCATCTTATAGGTACTTGCCAGAGCTACTATTTTTATGTTCACTTGCCTTCCAATTGTAATAATGATGTACTTCCTCAGAGGATTCAAGTGAACTAACGGATTTTTATATGGTTGTGACTAAGGTAACTCAATTTTTTGGCATTTCTTTATTGTATTGTATTGTATTGTATGTGCATGTAGTACAAGTTGCCATGGTGTGCATGTGAAGGTTAGAGGATAGCTTGTGAAAGTCCATTCTCTCTTTCCATTGGGCTGGTTCTAAGGATTGAACTCAGGTCCTCAGACTTTGTGGCAAGTGTTCTTACCCACCGAGCCCTTTTGCTGAACTACAATTAAAGTGACTCTTAAAAAAAAGGAAAGGCTAGGGGGCTTTAAATGATTATTGAGGAAAAAGAAATCTAGAGAGGTAATTTAAGTACAGTGGTCAAGAAGTAGGACAGACTCACAGTCCTTCAATATAAGCTCATTATTGGACATGTGATAGGGTAAGACTGGTTATCTAATCAGATCTGGAAAATCCGCTGATATTTTAAACAGCTAAGAGACTACTCAAAATGTAGAGTTCAAAGTTGGGTTTGATGACAGAATATACCCATCACTTAGTAAATAGAAGGGTCTGGACCTCAAGGCCAGCCTTAGCTACAGCCTTGGTTACATAAGACCATGACTCAAAATAAGTAAATAAATAAAAATTTATAAAGTAAATGTCATTCTTAACCATCCTTCCCCTAAACATATTTAAGAGTGGCACTTATTTATTATAGTAATAGGTACTGGAAGCCAATGACCTAGCGAAAACCTCTCCAAACACTTTTGACTGAATATCTTAAATTAGACCAAAAGTGAAACATTTTGAGAAAGAACCCTTCTTACCTAGGTGTCAGTAAGCAAATCCTTGTGTTCAAGGCCTGTTGTAAGATGATTAGACAAGAAAATGTAAAGTTCTCCAATCTAAACTGCTCTCCAGAAAATGTGACATTTGGGAAGAAGTCATTCATTAATTGCACATATTTACTGTTGCAATTTTTATAGCCCAGATTTGCCTAAGAACACATTGTTTGCCATGATGGTACCTGCTTTTCTTCTTTGCATTTCTTCAGGGTTTTCATCAGTTTTGCATGCTCTTCCTCTCTCCTTTCCATTATGATTTTCATCTGCTTAATGCCAATCAAAGCCTTCTTCACCTCTCCTCTCCTTTCTGCCTCTCCCACCTGGAGAAGACCTAGAAGACATGTTTGGGGTTTCTTTGAACTTGATCAGATTATAAAACAGTAACTTTAACAGCTTTTGGTGCCCTCTAAATAGTGTCGTGATGGTTCTTGTACAGCCTTTCAATCTAAAGTACTCCATGACGAATTAGCTGTCAACTGCCACCCTGATCTGCCTTGGATTTCTCACATGGGAGCTACTCAACAAATCTGAACTTATTTGATCTCAGTCTTGTCATTTTTCCACAATCCCTGTTTTTCTTTATCCACTTGTTTTCTATCCATGGAGACTCAGGTATGTTTGTATTAGAAAAAATTCTGAATTTTATTTACAGTTTCTATGAGACACTTAGCAAATGACTTCAAACATTAGTGAACAATTTCCTTCCAAGAAGCCATCAGTGTGTCATATAATACATACACAGTAACTTAATAGAAGTCTCGTTTGTACCATTAATTGTTCCTTTATGGGTATGAATTCACTGTCGTTCTGTTTTCTCTTTAGTTAATGTGGCATCCTGATGATGCTATTCTTAACTCTGAATTTAATTACAGATTCCAAATCAACTCCATTTTAGCTAATTTACTGTACTAAATTCTAAATGCTCCAAATCTTTATCACCAAAGGTCAGAAGTTAATGGACACAGAACCAGATTTGCTATAATGGCAACCGACCCCTGGACTAATATAATAGTAATTACAGAAATTAATGGTTTAAAATTTTTATATGCTAGGAAATTATTTTGCTGTTTGTTAAAGATATGTGAAGAGGAACTCAAACATCTGGATGATACAAAAGAAAATGCAGGCAAAAAATTGCCAAGATTTATCTGCATCATTGCAAACATCTGAATATGTGAATGCTGGCTCATGTAGACTTATTTTAATTTTCTATGTTTTATCCAGATGTTTTGACATCATGAGGACTTGTTAAATTGTTTGGAGAACATGTAATAAATAGAGGGTTAGGGTTAGGGGTAGTTTATATGGTTAGTTTATAGGACTGCTAGTCTCTATAAACACCAGTAGTACAGTTAAACATCCAAACAAGGTAGATAAACCAAGCATACTATTCAGGTTTCCATCTGTAGCAGCCATGTCCTTCAAAGTAGGTGCACTGTGACAGTATTTCCAGCATAGCAGGTACACGGAAAGCACCAAGAGTGGTAGCTTCATGGTCCAGTATTCCTATGAAAGGAAAATCAACCTGTTTGAATGCCTTCCTCTTGCATAGCAATCAAAAATACATGGTGCTCCAGAGCACCTTTATTTCACTTTCTATTTATGCCTTTAGATAATCATACTAAAATGCCTGGCCTATAAAAAATCATGAGTAAACAATCCCTATGTACTCTATTTTTTTTTCTTGACAATTAACTGTGCACTACTATGTCCACCTTGGCCACATAGCAAGACTCCGTCTCAATAAGCACAACAAAGGTAATGTCACCTGCTAAAGTATTTGAGTCAAGCCAATGAATAATAGTGATCTTAGAGCTATAGGGTTTAAACTTAATTGGATTTTCTTGTCAACAGTAACTATGTCTACACTTAAAATATGCCAGGAAGACTTTCTGTGTCCAAAATTCTCAGTATTCCTGCCTCCATCTCCGGTTGTGCTGGAATTGTAGGTGTGCTGGAGTATTCTCTTGCTTCTTACAAAACCTATCATATATGATCTGCAGTTACATTTTTCTTAGATGGCGACTTCTATTTTCAATATAATTAGCTTTACATTAGTTACAAGTATGTCAAACACAAATACTTTAAATTTTATCAAGACAAAATGTATCAAAACAATTGTCTTCTAATTTTTATTTTCAGTTTTCAAGACAGGGTTCCTCTGTGTACCCCTGACTGTCCTAGAACTCCCTCTGTAGACCATGCTGCCCTTAAACTCATACAGATCTGCCTGCATCTGCCCACTGAGTGCTGTGATTAAAGGCATATACTACCACTGCCTGACACACTGCATATTTTAATGAAATTAAATTTGTAAAATATTTCACATTACCTTAATTTCCCACAAAAGGCATGTTTTTTTACTTCATGCACATCTGTTATATTAAAGCTACTCCAATCAATATTTGAAATATCTTTTCCATACACTAATAAAACAGCAGCTATATTAGTAATAATATAGTGACCACCTTTTATGTGATATCTAGATTGTTTTCTTTCTGTTCATTCACCATTTAACAAACAAAAATTGGAATACTGTATATTTACCATTGATATTGCAGCTCTCCCCAGACAAGTTGCCATTAACTTCTGGAAGGTCTTTTACTTTTCTCTTATTTGACTTTCATCTGTGTCAGATTTAGCCTTGTTCTATTCATTTGATGACACAGTTTTTAATCCTATTAAACAGATATTTTGAGATTAAGACTGTTTACAATTTGGTAGTACTTATAATGAACCACTAGAGAGCAGGCTTGCCACATCACCAGCAGCAGTGACCTTACATACTTTACACAAACGTGCATGGGTTTTTTGGTTTTTAATTTTTCATGTTTTGAGACAGTCTCATGATAGTCTTGGCTGTCTTGGAATTCCCAATGTTTTGGCACTGTGTGCATAGCTTCACCTTGCTGTACTATATGTCCATCACTTCTGTATGTGCCATCATGGCACACAACACATATGGTTTTATTGTTTGAAACTGTTTTGAGCCAGAGTCTCCCTGAACTCAAATGTAGGCAAATATGACATTGAATTGTTATTCCCTCTACCCTCTAGCTTCCATCTCCGAAGTGCATGGATTATAGTCCTGAGCCACTGTGCAGTGCGCTTTTTTACTTTGTTATGTTGACTAAGAAGTGGTATAAATTCTCAAGACTAAAGAAAAAAACTTTTTTTTTTTAGAAAAAGTGCTGTAGTTCATTAGCTATATATTTAATACTATAGACTCATATACACATCTAGACACATATACATATGGTATATGTGGTTGTGTGTTAATGTGGAGGTTAGAAGGGAGGCCAGTGTTTTTCCACAATTACTCTTCACTTTATTTTTGAGTCAGAGTGTCACTGAATCTGGAGGTTCCTGATTCAGCTACATGAGCTGACCAGCAAGCCCTAGTAATCCTCCTGTCTCCCTTCCTTTTCTTAGCTGAGATTACAATTATGCCTTATTTTTTACTAGGTTGCTGGAAACTGAAAACAAGCACTTTACCGTTAACTGATCCACTGCCCAGCTACTGTTGTTTTGAGATAGGATTTCACACTGAAACCTATGCTGACCTTGAACTTCCAGCTTCAGCTTCCCAGTTGCTGGCATTACAAGGGTATAATACCACATTGAGCTTAAATGCAATAGTGGCATATTTCAGACACACTACATTTGATAATTAGCTGAACTTAAATGCTCTTGCTAATTTTCCTGAAAACAGCATAGGGAGCTGAGAAAAATCACCTCTATATTCTACAACTTTGACCTCTGGCAGTACCATTCTTGGTCCCTTAATAAACCCAAGAAGCCAATGCTTTCCATGTGCTCAGCACTTTTGTACAAGGACATAACCAGACAATTATGAACTGTTCCAGTTTCCTTTTGGGTGCCTTTACTAATTGAATTTGTAGGACTGTGATTGTGATTCAGTTAGTAGTGGGCTTGCTAGATCAAAAAGCTTTTGATTTGATCTGAGAACTTCATTTCTAACAAGTGCTAATAACTTAAAATAGCTTGAGGATTCCATGGAAGTTCTTCCTCTAAATCATCCACTTTCACAGCTGCATTTTGGTCTTAATATTACATTTTACTTCATGTGAATCATTAATTTTATAATTTTGACATGGTTATGCTTGAGGTTCAATGAATTATATAGTGTTCTCAATAGTTTGTTAATAATTAAGAACATCTTGAAGCGATGTTATCTCCTTTAAAAAGCAATAACAAGAATGGGTTGGGGAGATGGCTCAGTGGATAAAAACATTTCTTGCTCTTACACAGGCTCTGAGTTCAGTATCCAGCACCCATATTGCTGTTCAGAACCATCTATAACTCCAGTTTCAGACAAACTGGTGACTTTACTGACTTCCACAGGTACTATAATCATGTTAGAGAATTGGAGGGTTTATGCTTGGTTATAGGGTTCACTGTTGGTTAGAGGGTTTAGGGTGACCTAGACAGTTTATGGTTGGTTAGAGGGTTTTAGTTAGAGGGTTCAGTGTTAGTTAAGATGATTTAAGGTTGGTTATTGGGTTCAGGTTTGGTTACAGGGTTTAGAGTGGGTTACACAGTTTAAGGTTGGAGAGATGGTGTAGATATAGACAGTTATGGTTACACCCAGTCAGTGTTAGACCGGATTAGGGTTAGGGTTAAATGTTATGGTTAGGGGTTTAGGGACAGGGTTTAAGGTTAGGGTTAGGGGTTAGGAATTAGGGTTAGGTTTGGGGTTTACGGTTGGGTTTTAGATTGGGGTTAGGAGTTAGAGGTTAGGATAAGGGTTGGGGTTAGGGTTAGGAGTTAGTGTTAGGGTTGGAGTTAGGGGTTGGGGGTTAGGGTTTAGGGGGTTAAAGTTAGGGTTGGGCTGTGGTTAGGTTAGGGCTAGGTGGGGTTAGGGTTAGGGGGGTTATGGTTAGGGTTTATAGGGTTTAGGGTTAGGGTTCAGGGTTCATTGTTTGGTTTCAGGGGTTAGGGTTAGTGGGTTAGGGGTTAGGGTTAGGGTTAATAACTGATAAAAGCAGATGCTGAAATCCACAGGCAAGCACTGGGTTAAGCTCTGGGAGTCCAATTGAAGACATGGAGGAGACAGGAGAATCAAGATCCCAACAGGGGAACCCACAGAGACAGCTGATCTGAGCTCATGGGAGCTCATGGACTCCAGACTGAGAGCTAGGGATCATGCATGAGACATACCTAGGCCCTCTGCATGAGTGTGACAATTATGTAACTTGGTTTGTTTGTGGTAGGCTCCATGTAGTGGGATCAGGAACCATGCTGGTTTGCCTCCTCCAGCCATGATGCAGGTGGAGAAGTTTATACCGGCCTCAACTTGATGTCATGCTTTGTTGACTTCCATTGGAGGCCAGCCCCTTTCTTTAAGAGTGGATGGGGGCTACATGGGAGGTGAAGGGAAGGAACAGGAGGAGAGGAGGTAGGGGAAACTGGTCAGCATGTAAAATAAATGAAACGATTTAATAAAAATTAAAGAACAAAATGAAAAGGCACCAAAGTTATAATACTGTGAGAGAGGTGCTTTGCCAGGTGGGTCCAAACCTTGGCAAGTGAGGGACAAACACTTCATGCAGATAGAGCTTACGGGAAGTTTTATTGGTGGAAGGTCCCCTAGTCCTTGAGTCATACATAGTGCCAATGAGGACCACATATAACAATTATTAACAATTTAGCAGCAATTTTCAACAATAAGAAAAGGAGAAAGCATAGAAGATATATTCAAATTAATAATAAATAAATGCAGAAAAATACATCTCAGGCACTAAAACATACAATTATTAATCAAAATGGTTGTAACAATATAGATCACAGGATATTTATATTTTCTCCAAGTTTGGTATGTACTAAGTTGAAAATACATTTAGAAATAAAAGGAAATTCTATCACTTTCAAAGAAAAATGTTGTAAAGGGGGTCATAGTAGGTCATCTTCCCTGCCCCATTAGCTTGACAACAATGAAACTAATCCTGTTAAAGAAATTTTGTACTCTGTGAAATCTCTGTAACCTTGGAAACCACTAGCTGTCTCAAGCCTCCATTTCCCTTTTCATAATGCTTCACAATTGTAAACAGGTGCCTTACTCTTTGATAGAGCAAGGGCCCAAGCAGGTTTGGTTCTTAGCAATAAAAACCTTTTGCTTTTGCAGTCAGGAGTCACTTCCTTGGAGGTTGAGGAAACCTGGTTAGGCACAACAGGCAGGTGTTCCTTGGGGCACTTGGGATCTACTGCCTATGTGTAATGCTTTTCAGCTGTGCATGGGAACTTTAGGTGGGCTCACATATTCTCAGTTGAATTCTCAGCATGGGATAAATTGCCAGATATCTGGCTATGTTTGTGAGCACTGGCCAGAGGAGGCACCTGAAGCCATCCTGGGCGTGATTTATGCACCATCACGTTGCAATGCCACCATGCTCCACCTGTGTGAATGCTGGGACCTGTAGTTCATAGCCTCCTTCTCTGGGTGTATAGCCTGGACTGTGCCTTACAGTGCCTTCCGCACCTGTGCAGCCATGGCTGGATGGGGTACCATATGCCCTGTTCTGCACCTGCCTGCTTAGTTCTTTGCTCATGACCTGCTTGTTCTGGCTGGTGCCGGCCCTGCCATGGTGTCCTCTCTGTGCCACAGCCTCGGGGATGATGAGCAGGTTCAGAATGTGGCTAAAGAAAACCAAGAGAACCTAAGAGCAAAGCCTCCCCGTTTAAAACTCCTGGTTAGTGGAAAGTGTAATGGAAACCCATTCATTAAATCAGACAAAATTAATAAATCGATGTTTAAATCTGACTAAAGTATTCCTGGCTGGCCCAATGGAAACAAAAAAATCAGGAATGAGAGGATTCTGGGCAGGGAGTTGTTTTAACTGATTAGCCCTGTCTTTATCCCTCTCAATATTTTAGATCATTGGATTCTTTATAGTAGGAAGTTGTCAAAAACTGACTTTGTCCTGGGAATGAAGTTTTAACTGCTTGGTCATATCTCTAGCCCTATGGTATTGTAAATCTTTACAGATCATGTTGACATTAGGAAATAGGGAAGAATGAGAAAAATCCTATTCATGTAAACAATATGGTAAAGATTTTACATATTACAGTTGACTTCAGTTTTAATGAAAAATATGTTTTATCTTTCATTATTGCCTTGAAGCAAGTATATTGTTTACCATACCCATTCAAGTATGATGGTTGAGATCACAGTGTTGTCATTTGATTTTGCTGATTCATATATTCCATCAGTTTATTTGCTGGCACATACATTCCTTCTTTGAATTCTGTTCATCTTCTGTTGTGCTTTCACTTGGTGATAGGAATTTTTTTTTTCCTGCTGAAATGTAAGTGGTTCATTGTTTACTTAAATATTAGTCAGTGCTACCATATTTTTCACATAAAGGTATCTGGGAAAGGGTGGTGTGTTCTTGGTCCTGTTTTGTTTTTCTTATCACAAATTCCCTTCAGACGATGTTGTTTGTTAACCATCCTGTCTTGGATGTCAGTAATTATTCAGGGATACATTTGAACTCATAAGTCTCATGTTTCAGCCTTCTGAGTTCAAGACCAAGGAGAGTTGATGTACCCCTGATGAGTGCTCCTTTGTTACCCTGTTTTAACAATCATTAAAATGTTTAATAGAAGAGAATATAAGACACATTAAATGTGTGGATCCAAAACAGCATTTACATCTGTCTAATAGAAATATAATAAAATAGAATAATCATTAATCAACTGTGTATCTCGTAACATAGTTTGTTGTATTATGGATATGTATACATTTTTAAGATTCCTGCTTTTTTTTTTTTTTTTTTCATGTTTCAGTTTTGTCCATTTGGTACTCACCTTGAAGAATTGCCTCCCAAAGGAATTATCTAGAGATGCCAGGTAATGTAAAGACAAATTTAGTTTTTAAAAAACATGTCTGATGTGTGTGTGTGTGTGTGTGTGTGTGTGTGTGTGTGTGTGTGTGTGTTTGTGTGTAATGTGATTATGGGTTTGCATGGGTAACAGATATGTTCATTGTGAACAAAAACTTTGTGGGTTTACCTTTAGCCCTATTCGTATGTTGATCAAGGTCAGGTTGCCAGTCTTGTATACCAAAACATTTTTCCTTCTGAGGCAGCTCACTAGTGCTCAAGCTTAGAAACATTACATCAGTAAAATATTTTCTATTCTTATTATAATTGTCATTGAATAAAAGAGCAACGCAGTATATATTTATACTGCCATCTTTTTGGCATTTTGTTAGTTTATTCTTGATGACTGAACACTTGTGATCCCAGCACTGATATCCCCAGGAGCCTGGGAGATGAAATACCAAGTCAAGGCATGATGCAATGAGCCACCACATCTGCTGTTCCCATTGTAGGTGGGGAGTGCCTGAGAGGATTACTTGTTTCCTTGGTCCCTGTTGTTGGATATGGGGATCTTTAAGGATCAAGCTCTCACTTCACCTCTGAAGTCTTTTGTGACAAGAACTTGTCGCACATTTCCACCTTTCCCCACTGGAATGCTGATGGAGTGACAGAGAGGGTCTTCACTGAAACCAAGGCCTCAGCAGCCAGTGAAGAGATGGGCTGGTTCCTGCCACCTCTCTTGGGGTGTTGGGAAGGTCTTGCTTTCATTTATTTCCCCAGAGGCTGACCAGCCAAGGTCCCCATGGTCAGAAGGGACAGGAGTCAGCTTTTTGTCCCTTGCCCTTGGGATGGCGAGTACTCTGGGCTGAACCAAGGCCACGTGTACCCAGGGGTAAAGGGGGCTGAGAGGTCCTCCTGCCACCCACAGGCTGTTCCTTGGGTGTTCAGCATCACTTTTAGGTGTATGTTTGTAGCATGTTTGAAAGATGAAGTTGGCTGTGCCAGGTAATTCTTAATTGACTGGCTGACTGGCATTTGTTGTTTGAATGTAGGACTAATATGTACTTGTTACAGCATGTTGTTCCCGCCGGCCTCCTGGTCCTGCCGCCATTGTCCCGCAACCACGTGTGCCCCAAATAACACTCAGAGACTCTGTATTTGATACAATCCTGTTGGCCAATTACCATTATTGTTTATGGGCTAGCTCTGCCTTAATTATTAACCCATTTCTACTTATCTAAGTATTTCCACGTGGTCGTTTTATCGGGGAGCCGCGCGGCAGGCGTCTGCTTTTTCCTTGGGCTACATCTCGACCCTCCCACTTCCTCTCTCCTCCTCCTGGTCTCCTAGCCCCGCCTATCTTGTTATCTCATTGGCCACAGTGCTTTATTAACCAGTATGAGAAACATATATACAAAATCACATCTCCCATCATGTACTGATGCCCTTTTGTAGATAATTTGCCTTTTCCTATTCTCAACTTCCTGCCCTCCCCCACCAGGCACTATTTCTTTACTCCTCCTGTCTTCTCTCATCCAACTCCGTTCTCCAGTCTCTATGCTTTCCTCCTAGGCTTTCCCTGGCTCCTCTCCTCCCTCTGGTTCCTTGTCTATGGCCTGCCTCCTCCCCCTCCTCATGACCTTCCTTTCCCAGTCCTCTGCTCAGGTGCATTTGATCAGGGAGCATGGAGCTCAGTTTTTCACCTATGCTGTCTTCCCAAACATGTGCATGCTAGTGCAACAGCAGCCAGTGTACAACTTGTTCTCCCAGACTCATCAAATAAATCAGGATCAGGATGTCAAAGAGGGGCTTGGGCTGATGCCTGTGCGTATCATTTTTGTCCAGTTTTGTAATTTCATTTTATTTTTCTTTGTAGAACACAAGCCAAGCCAAGGAGGGAAATACCTGACTTGTGAGTGTTTAACCAGAAGACAAACAAGGAGCAATGGATGGAAGACAAGGACAGTGCCCTGAACCTCTCCTCTGCAGTAATCTCTTCAAAGGTCACAGCCTTGAAGAGGAGAAATGATGCCAAAATGGCAAGGTAAGAAATTAGGGTTAGGATTAGGGTTAGGGTTAGACTCAGGGCTACAGTCAGGGTTATATTCAGGGTTAGACTCAGGGCTACATTCAGGGTTATATTCAGGGTTAGACTCAGGGCTACATTCAGGGTTAGCCTCAGGGTTGATGTTAGACTCAGGTTTAGGTTAGACTCAGGGTTAGACTCAAGGTTAGACTCAGGGTTAGGGTTAGACACAAATTAGAATGAGGGTTAGATTCAGGGTTATGTTTGAGTCCGGATTAGGGTTAGACACAAAGTTAGACTCAGGGTTAGGCTCAGTGTTGTTCTCTTGCTGTAGCTATGGCCAATGAAACAAACATGAGACTCAGCGTGCCCTTGTGGAGTTTTTTTGGTGGAGAGAAGAGAAGGGGGGGAAGCTAGTGACCACCCAAAAGCAGGAGAGAGAGCGAGTGGGGGTGTGTGGCGCTTGCTTTAATAGGAAACTTAAACATGCTGAGTCCCCTATAATGATTGATGTAGAGGTGACATGGCCATGTGTGTCCCACCCATCAATAGGGGGCGGGGTCAGTAGAATGTGGGTTTCCAACATTCTTACCTCTTATTATTATTCAAAAGGTGGGGGTTGGTCATGGCAGGATGAGTTCTCAAGACTGCTTCCTGCTGACTTGGGGGTGTTGATCATCTTTGGGGGATCTGAGAAAGCTGGGGTGCTGTCACGTTCTGGTAGCTGGTTGTTTTAGCAAAGTCATGAATGTGTGGAACTTTGGCGTCTTTTTGAGGCCTGGAAAGATGTTGCAGGAGCAGAGGACAAGGTTAAATTTAGAAAAAAAAGTTTTTTCTTAGGTCCTGTTGCTTAATGGGAGAGTTGCAAGATGAGGGAGTGGCTCCCGAGGGTATCCAAGACAAGGGAAGGAAGTCCCAAGGCCAGGAAGAAGTTGAGTAATAATTATTTGGAGTGAATCTGACTTGTTTGGGTGGGTCCAATTCGGCTCCCTATAACTTACAATAATCCTTTGCATTTGTGAAAACATAAATATCAGACACATTAGCAGCTTACTCATGTTAGAAATGTTACCTTTACTTAAGAGGCACAAATATTTGGTGATTTGTGTCTCTAGATCCAAGGCTTTTGGCTGGCATTCCTGTAACAATAACTAATTGGTTAGATTAGAAGTTTTGAGTGAGTTATTGAGGGATATATAGAGAGGGGATTCATGAGTGGGGCATATTTAGAAGTAAGAGAGTTTAGGTCAACCTGAGGATTGGAAGGAAAGCATGAGGTTCCCAATCTGGCAGGGAGAGGTTACAGGAGTGAATCCTCAATCTTCTATACTAGGAGGCAGTGTAGTTGATCTCTGGGTCCTCCGAAACTTAAGGGAACAGGGTCCTGTTGTAGTTGCTTTATATGAGGGATGAGTTTTGGGTGGAGAAGTAAAGGGTTTGAGTGAAAGGGATAAATGAATCCAGTGGGAAAGGCCCTCAAGCTTAGCAGCTGTTGGAGTGACAAGAATTACCTTGAAGGGGCCCTGCCATTTACGGGAAAGGGGTGAGGGGTGTTGGTCTTGGTGAGAGAGGACCTGGTCCCCATGTCAATTGGGGATGTACAAGGGTTGGTGCATGGTTGAGGCAGGGAGTAGTCAGTAAACTTCCATTGGAGTGAACAGAGATGATGAAGTAAGGGTGTAAGCAGGTGGTCAGGGAGAGGTGACAATTTGGGAGAAAGACCTGGTGTTCGAATTGGTACATAAGTTCAGAGGGTGAGATGAGAAGGGGTCGTTTGGGGAGAGCCCTAAGCTTGAATAGAGCTAGAGGCAAGAGCTTTTCCCAGTCAAGGTGAAGTTCCTGTGACATTTTAACCAGAACATTTTTTAAAGAACAGTTAGTTCGCTCTATCTTCCCTGAGGGTTGGCAGTGATAGAGGATATGGAAATTCCAAGGGATATTGAGATCTTTAGATAAAATTTGTGAGATCTGAGAGGTAAACTCAGGACCATTGTCTGACTGAAGAGAAGCTGGGATTCCAAACCATGGAATGATTTCCCTGAGAAGGGTGTCAGAGACTGCCTGAGCTTTCTTGTTAGTAGTTGGCAAAGCTTCTACCCACCCCGAGAAGGTATCAATCAATACCAGCAGATATTTGACCCATCTGACTCTAGGCATGTGGGTAAAGTCAAGTTGCCAATCAGTCCCTGGGAGAGAGCCCCCGGCCTGGTGAGTAGGAAAAGGGAAGCTACGATACCTGGGCTTAGGGTCTGACATCTGACAGGTTTTACAAGAGGCAGTGATAGTTTTTAAGAAATGTAAGTCCTCAGGACTGGGCTGGAGGTGAGACCTGACAAAATGATAAAGAGCCTTGCTGTTAAGATGAAAGTGCTGATGTAAATAGGACAGAATTTGTTGAGTGTCCGGAGGTAACTGTGAGCATGTGGGTTGTAGTGTGAACTCCCTCTGGTGGGTGTGGTGAGTGGGTTTCTGAGGACTACATCTTTAGCTGCTTCATCAGCCTGGTTGTTTTCCTTACAGATAATGGAGTTGTCATTCTAATGACATTGGCAGTGAATAATCCCTATAGCTTTGGGGAGGTGGGAGGCCTTTAACATGGTCATAATTAATATGACCTTAGTTAGTTATGGATCCTCCCTTTGTAGTAAGTAGTCCCTGCTCTTTCCAGATAGTAGCATGGTACAGAAGGAAGTGAAAGGCATATTTGGAGTCTGTGTAAACATTTAGGGTTTATCCCTGTGCTAATTGGAGGACTATTAATTAAGCCTGCTGATTAGTAGTGTGGGCAGGAAGTACCCATGCATCCACCACCCTGGTATCTGACACTATGCCATAGCCTGCTCTACAGTTCCCCTCATGTGTACCAGGTATAGGTTGCCTGAAGTAGTGTGCCCTCCCGTATGTGTGAAGGATGGGGCAATAGTTCTAGGGTTTCAATGCAGGAATGAGACAGGGAATAGTTAGTATTAGGTTGAGGTAGGAGATTTGAGATATTGAGGCGTAGGCTGGATTGGAAAGTAAGTGTGGCATCTTCTATTAGTTTTACCTGGAGGGAAAGAACTCAGGAAGGAGGTATAGTTTGTAAGCCTTTGTAAGTTAAGAGATGTGACAGGTTATGGTGGGAGAAGATAGTGATGGTGTAAGACCCTCAGAATGAGGAGTCTCCCTGTTTCAGTCGGTACCCCAAAGAACTCATTGTCCAGTCCAATTGATGCAACACGCAAGAGACTTTAATGAACTGGAAAACGTTTGCGCAAATGGGCTTCCTCAGCACACAGGCTAGAGAAGCAACATTTTCTGGGCTCGGGTACTTTTAAAGGAAAAAAACCACAAGCTTAGGGTGGGGCTGTGACCCCCTGTCTGTTGAGTACGAGACCAGTTCATGGGTTCTCCTCTTGAGGCCGTATGATCTCACTCTTCCGATTAGCAGACCTTAGGGCCTCAGGGTGTACTAATTAATCTTGTCTGGGCAAACCAGAGTTGCAGCTATCTCTTCATTTCTTAAGGACCCTATTTACTACCTGTTGACACGCTGATGGGAGGGGCAGTGTGAATTCTTGGTATCCTGCTATCTTAAGGTCTTGTGAGGGAAAGTTGCCGGTGGTTAACAAATTTCAGGTAACTGACAGTGGTCTGAGTTAGCTTTCCACATCAGACTGTCCTTCATTTTAAATGGGGGGGGGGTTTCCTTTACTTTTGGTCTTTCAATGGGTGACCCAAAGGGTAGTTTCTTTGACTCATGAATGAGCAGCTCAGCAGCTGCTAAAACACATATGCACGTTGCCCATCCTTGGGCAGTTAAGTCTAGTTTCTTTGACAAGTATGCCACAGGTGCAAAGGAAGGTCCCATCTGGTGGCCTAGAACTCCAAGGGCATATTCCTCTTTTTCTGCTACATAGAGGGAGAAAGGAGGAGTTAAATCTGGAAGATGAAGAGCTGGTGCCTGAAGAAGAGACTGAGTTTTTGGACAGGCTTAGTAACAGGGTTAAGGAGAGGTTCGTAAAGAGAGCCAATGTACAATGAAATAATTGAAAATGATAAAGTAAAATTGAAAGCTCTTAAGGGCTTCACCAAATCATCCATAGTGGTTGTAAGAAACTCAGCTTTTAAGTCAGGTAGAGAACCTACTAGCAGTGAAGATTTGGGTGGCAGGATAGGTATTCATATAATGTTTTTTTTTATTTAGTTTTAGGATAAGAGAGAATTGAATGCTACATTATAGAGGAAGAATCACCAGAAATCGTGTGTGGGCACTTCAAAACAGAAAAGCATATGGTTCTCATGAGAAATGAAGGGCAATTGTGTGGCCAGAGAGCAGAGTGATGGGAGAGTGCCAGGAGGGACAGACTACATGGAGAGGGTCACTTTGGGAAGGTTTAGCTATCAGGAGCACTGGTGGGAGGTAGCTTACATGTTCTTCTCAATATTCTCCTCCTGTTCTGCTGTGGAGAGCTGTAAGGAAGACCACAAGCCATGCCATGGTGAGTGTGGGGGCCTCTGTCCCCACACCAGGAAGAGCAGGGTGGCCGAGCTATCAGAATATAGACTGCTTGGAATGGGATGGACCATGAGCCAGATTGAGGTTCTTATGGTCCTATTGCTGGGCAGTGGCCCTTGGCCTCTTAGCTTTGTTGAGTGTGGATTCCCTGGGGAGGGGGAGGCTCTGCCATCCTGTCATGGGAGACTATGAGCCTGTAATATCACTGTCCAGTGTGCACACAGAGTCATTGCTTTTGTTGTGCAGTTGGAAGACAGATTTGAAAACTGAAGGTCTGGTTCTAGAAGTTCTGAATATTACATTCCACTTTCAGGTTTGTCTTACAAATGTTACTGGTAGTTTATAAAACTGATAGAAAAGAGGATGGGCATCATCCTTCAACAATATATTCATGATTAGAATGCCTTCGACTTTCTGATACTGACAGCCACCAAGGTTTGATTCAGTGAAGTTCAGTTCTAGGTCACAAAAGGAGTTTCCAAATTGTGTAGGTATTTCAGGTTAGCATAGTATTTTGCAGGTAGGGATGCCACATGTTGTGACATAATACATATTGCAGAAGCAGACATTAAATTATTCTTCATATTGTTTTTTATTGGACATCATTGGTGCTGGGTTTACCTGAAACTACAAGGGGGCACGAGGGGCTGTAGAGCCATAGAAGGCTCTGGAGGGGATCATTTCCATTTGCTGGGGAGCTCTAGAGTATGGGGCCTCTCTGGAAGAATTAACAGTATCTGGAGGGTCATAAAATTAACAGTTTAAAGGTCACTTTTAATTACTTTTGTTGGAGTAGTGAAATTTGTGTGTATTTAATTTATGTATACATGGAATTGTGGGTAGATGTTTGGCTGAATTTCCTTTGTTATAAGTTGATTTTCCTGCTTTTATTCTCTGCTTTTTCTCTCCATGTTCTACTCTTTGACACATATTTTACACATTCTTGATTATTATAGCTTTCATGGTAAATATATAAGTTATTGTATCATTGTGTGTACTTTTTAAAATAATTGCATTGGCCATTCTGAGTGTTTCCACTTTGCATGTAGCTTTGAAATCAGCTTTTCTCTTATAAATTGTTGGGCATTGTCTTTGGATTTATTTATTTATGTGTTGTTAGTCTGTGAAAGAATTTTAGATTATTTGATAGAAAGTATTATTGGGCTTGGCAGGTGGTTCAGCACATATTCTTCTTGGTGATGGCTTGTGTTCAGATCCCAATACACAAATAAGAGGCTCATAACTACCTGCTACTCCAAGTTCAGGGGATCTGACAGTCTTTTTTCTGGTGTCTCACCCATTCACAAATGGAAGACATTCTCTCAAACATACAAACATACACATATAAAACAGGGATAAATTTGTTTTAAAAAGTTCTTTTGACTCATAAATCAATTACAGCAAAACAAGCTGTTCTAGGTATATAATAGAAATCATACATTGTTTCTTTAAAAATTTGTTCTCTTCTTTTGCACTTTGTTTGGGAAAGTTTTTCTTTCCTCATTCTGATGCAGACTTAAGGCAGTTAATTATCAGTCATAGGAAATTGATCCTAACTTTTGTGGGTTAGTAGTTAGATTTGTATAGTTACTATAACATTTTGGTATGCCAACAGTCATCACACAAGGTTTACACTCTGAATTCCCTATTATGGTTCTAAGCCCATCCCGCCAGGGCTGCTCATCTCTGCAATGCATCTTAGCTGATGTTCAGCTCCAGTCTGTAACAGAAGTCTCTGAATCATGGGTCATGATCCTGGGGGACATGCTCTGTCCCCAGGGATGATCAGGGTGATGTCTCTTTACATGTCTATAGTACAGCTTTGGTCTCTGTTTATTTATTGTCCAGTGAATGTCATGTGGTTCTAGAATTGTGTCTGGTTATCTGGAGTGAGTGATATCACTGAGTTCTGGTTATCAGATACAGCCTTGGGTGTAGGGATATTCATTAGCAAGCTGTTTTTATATGTTTAATGGGATGATCATGGAAAAAAAAATTTGGGAGGTGGTGGCCCATGCCTTTAATCGTAGCACTCAGGAGGTAGAGGCAAGAGGATAAGACAAACCTTGTCTACAAATGCTAGTTCCGGTATAGCCTCCAAAGCCACAGGGTTAGGTTAGGTTTAGGGTTGGGTTAGAGTTAGGTTCAGGGTTAGGGTCAGGTTCAGGGTGATGATTCAGGTTCATGTTCAGGTTCATGGTTCTGTTTCAGATTAAGGTTTAAGGGTTCAGGTTCAGATTCATATTCAGGATTCAGGTTCACGTTCAGGGTGAGGGTTCAGGATCAGGTTCAGGGTGACAATTCATGTTCAGATTCAGGGTGAGGTTCAGATTCAGGGTGAGGGTTCAGATTCAGGGTGAGGGTTCAGATTCAGGGTGAAGGTTCAGATTCAGGGTGAGGGTTCAGGATCACGTTCATGGTGAAGGTTCAGGCTCAGGTTCAGGGTGAGGATTAATGTTCATGTTGAGGTTCAGAGTTCAGGTTCAGTGTTAGGGTTCAGGTTCAGGGTGAGGGTGAGGGTTTAGGTTTTGTGTAAGTGTTCAGGGTTAGGTTCAGGGTAAGGGCTTAGGTTCAGGTTCAAGGTAGGGTTTAGGGTGAGGATTCAGGTTCAGGGTTCAGGTTCATTGTGAGGGTTCAGGGTCAGGGTGAGAGTTCAGGGTATGGTTCAGGGTGAGGATTCAGGTTCAGGTTAAGGCTGAGGTTTAGGGTTCAGGTTCAGTGTGAGGGTTCAGGGTCAGGGTCAGGGTGAGTGTTGAGGTTCACGGTTCATGTTTAGGTTTGGTTAAGGGTTCCAGTTCTAGATGAGGGTTCAGGGTAAGGGTCCAGGGTCAAGGTTCAGGTTCAGGGTGAGGTTTCAGATTCAGATTCAGTTCAGGGTGAGTGTGAGGGTCCAGAGTGATTGTTAGGTTCATGGTAAGTGTGAGTGTTCAGGATCAGGGTTCAGGTTCAGGGTATGGTTCAGGTTTCCTTCAGGGTTCAGGTTCAGGTTCAGGGTGAGGGTCAGGTGGAGAGTGAGGGTTCAGGATCAGGGTGAGGGTGAAGGTTCAAGGTTCAGGTTGAGGATTCAGGTTCATGGTGAAGGTTCAGGAAGGTTCGGTTGGGGTTTTGGTTAGGGTTTGGGAGATAGGATGGGTGGGGCTGTCGGGCAGAGAGGATAAATAGAAGGAAGAGGATGAGCAAGCAAGAGATCAAGGAGAGCATACAAGGGGCCCTCCACCCAGCCGCCCAGCCACCCAGCCAGCCACAGAGTAAGAAGGAAAGAAAGCTATACAGAAGTAAGAAAGACAAAAACTCAGAGGGAAAAGGCTAATTTATGATTAGAAAATCTGATTAGAAACAAGCCAAGCTAAGGCTGGGCATTCATAAGACTAAGCCTCTATGTGTGATTTGCTGTGCTTTTCAACAAGGGCTAGGCCCCCCTCCCTCACTTGAGAATCTCCAGGCAGTGCCAACTTTTCTAGCTCAAGTGTTGTCTAATGGCTTGCTGAACCTTGGGAAGAGGAAGAAGGCTGTCTGTGCAGCAGGAGGCAGGAGCCTGTGAAGGTAGAGCAGGCAAAGTGAGGATAAGGCTTTCCTTTTCATCCTACCAAATCTCTCCCCTATAAATCAGAGACCACCGTTTTCCCTTGTTCCTTTGTTTTATTCCAAACCCTCCTCCTCCTCTTCCTCCTTCTGCTCTTCCTTCTTCGAGACTGGGTTTTGGGGTTTTTTGTTTGTTTGTTTGTTTTGTTTGTTTTTGTGTCCTGCAACTCACTCTGCATCATGAGTGCTGGCATCAAGAGCATGCCCCACTAACACCTCTGCTGCCATGCTTTATTTTTCTATTCATTTATTTTATTGAGATGGGGGGGGTAGGGGTGGGTGAGGGTGGGGAACATGTCCCAGGTGATGGGATTAAAGGTGTGCACCTCCATCCCTGCCTGGCTGGCTGGGTAGGTGCCTGGGTGGCTGGCTGGCTGGCTTCCTTCCTTTCATTGTACATTTAGTTTAATTTCAAATTTTGTTCATGTGTTAATCTGTGTGTGGGGGGGGAGAGATGTGTAAGGGTGGGTATAAAGTTATGCTCCGATATGCTCCAGACACTTTCTAGGTCACAGTTCAGAATTCTTCAATAGGGTGTGGCTGGCTCACCAAGGATAGAAGCAACCAACCATGTGTACCCTCAAAGAAGATACAACCCAAATGGCAGCACCAGTTTAACACCCTGTATCCTAGTGAACCCTCTGTTGATACCAGGCCTCTGAGATGGTACGTTTCCTTTTGTTTTTCTTAATATTCTCTTTTGTTTTGTAAGACCCTCAAGAGCGCTCCCACTCAGGAAAGGTGGCCCCCCCAAATCACTCACGAGAAGCGATCTTGATGCAAGCACATAAGGTTCTTTATATTTATACTGGGGCCACCAGCCATACACCATACAGAGGGCTCAGCAACGACCACTAACACAGAATTGAGACAGCTCTTATAGGGTTACAACAATGCTCGAGCATCGTGAACCAATCACCACATAGCATCCAGTGCGGACCAATTAATTTAAAGCATCCAAGCCCGCTCTTAGACCAGGAAGTCTGCTTTCGCACAGGCTTCTGGGTTTGGCGACAATGCTCATTTCCTGTCTCCATTCACTCACAGGCTACCGTAAACATTAAAGTAGGTGACCCTCAGCTTGGGACTTAAGACTCCCAGCTTCCTGGGGTCACTTGAGAATTAGACTATATTTTTCCATCCTAACAGTTTGAGTCCTGAACTTTTGGGTCATGATCCAGCAACTCCTGAGTTCTTTTCAAACCTTAAGGAAAAGAACAATCACAAGTACTTATTTTGGATAAAAAATATATTTAGTGGGGATTTACAGTCAGATAAATAAACATGAATAAAAAGTTTTAGCACCCAGATAAGCCTCTCTGCTCTGCCTGCCCTATCCGGCAATGTAAATCAGACCAAATCAAACCAAATCAGAAAATTCCATGATTGTTGATCTGGCAGGAGTCTGGGTGAGTGCAGTCCTCTTTCTGTGAGAGTGTGTTTTCCACTCTGCTACCATTCCCAAAGACCTGGGTCTGAGTGGGTTTTTTAAATTTCATTTTATCTTATTTTGTTTTCAGTTATTTGGCAGGCAGGCAGGCAGGCAGGCAGGCAGGCAGGCAGGCAGGCAGACTTGGCTACCTGGGAAAATGTGGAGGGTGTGCATGTGGCCAGGGGGTGGGTGGGGTGCTTGTGAATACAGCTACCTCACAGGACCATGATTTCTCAAATATTCCCACTGAAATCCTGTCCGAAACTTAAAACTTGCAATTGGAGACGTGGCTCAGACAGATGTCAAGTTAAGAAAAAGCACTGGCTGCTCTTCCAGTTCTACACCCTCCTCATGTCCTCTGGGCACCAGACAATCCCACTTGGTTCACAAGACTGATAGGCATACATGCAGATAAATGTAGTACAATCACCTCCTCCACCCCCCAAACACACACACACACACACACACACACACACACCCTGGAGCCAGCAATAAGTGGCTAGGGACTTGAAGGAGCAAGTATCTAGCTCCAATGAAATTAAAAGCCAATAAACAACTGGAATCTTTTATTTATTCTCTTGTTTACATTATTGAGTATACAGTGAAAGAGGGCATATGGATCAAGAGGAAGGGATGTGGTGTGGACCAACATTTGGTGACCATTGCCATTTGACAAAGTTACAACATGACAACATTGCAGACAGACCACACTAATGTTTCTTGACATTTCCCTTTGGGAAATTTTGTAGAGGATAAAAACTCGTATGATGGTACGTAGCCTAGGCTAAAAAAATAATTCTTTGGTGGGGTGGGGGTGAGGGGCAAAATCCCCAACACCAGGATATCCACTTCACCCTCCCTAAGGCCACCAAGAACAGGACACATTAGAGATGTACTGACGACCTACAATTCAGATGCAGAGGAGCCTAAGAGAGCCTGACCCCATGAAAGGCAAGAATTCAGTTAATTAATACAGAGAAATCAGAATGGTACGTTATCCTTGGAGAAGACTGAGATGTCAGAAGCTTCCCTTTTGGGCGCATCTAGAGAGAAGACAAACAGCATTGTCCTTAAGCTCTAAGCCTCTGCTTGCTCCCCAGAAGATCTATTCCAAGATCATGCATTTGCATAAAGGTCTCTCCCCATTCATTCCCTTGGGAGGAACTCCACAGGTCTTTCATTAACATATGACTGGCTGGCTGGCCTAGAACTCACTGGGGATACATCCCTGAGTGAGTGAGTGAGTGAGTGAGTGGTGGTGAGTGTGAGTGAGTGAGTGAGGCTGGGATTAAAGGTGTGCACTCACTTGGCAGTGCAGAACCAGGTGTATCCCAGAGAGTTCTAGGCCAGCCAGGCTGGGAAAACACAGGGAGCAAATTCCAGGACAGCCAAGGCTACAATAGAAAAAAAAAAAAACAAAACAAAACAAAAAACCAAACCAAAACAAAAAAAACCAAAACAACAACAAAAAAACCCAAAGACAAAAATATATGATGACTGGTGTCTACTTGTCAACTCCTGACCTCAAGTCACATCCCAGTTCACATTCCCTTAGTCTCCCATGTAATCCTAGGTGCAACTATAAGGTGAAACCTTCTCTCAGTGAAAAGCTACTAGCAGATGCTGGTTCGCCCTCAGATCATGGCAGTCTCCTCCTACTTTCCTGTTGGGAGCCGGCTGTGAGTTACATCCTCTTGCAGAGTTGCTTACACCTTAAAACTCTAATTGAGCCTTATTTTGGTATGGTATACAGGAACCTGCTCGACAGGTGGTCTCTTCCACTCATTCCTGGTACTGAGATAAACCGAGTGCCTGGAACTGAGATAGGCCTGGCCCAGGAACTAAGATAAGCAGACGTTTATTGTCTGATGTTTATTGTCTGGGATAATTATCAGGACCTAGAAGTTAGCAGAGCTACCCCTCCCCATTCCTCCCTGCCTGCTACCCCTCCCCATTTCCTCCCCACTTTGCTTTAAAAACTCCTTTTTACATCAATAAAGTTAAACCTTGACAAATGCACTGCTTGGTCTCCTTTCTTCTTTATGTCCCATTATTTTCAGGTTCTAGCCCACCTCAACCCACGAATAGCTAGGCCCCTCAGGTCGGGGCACTTTCCCCACAGCCTCTTAGAACCTGTATCACCTGAGTGAAGCAGGAAGTCTTCTTCCTTCTTATGTCGGGGTGATGAAGTTGCGTCTTCTTTTGCATGTTGCAGACGGGCTGGTGCATATATAGTCCCAGAGGCCAGTGGATCTCTGATCAAACACAAGAAATGAATTGCTTTTTTTCAAACAGTTTTAGGGAATGTGATGGTTTAATAATTAATATTCAGTCCTTTCCAGCCTTACTTAGTTCCACTGGCTCACCAGGCAACAGCTTCCTCACCACAATGCTCCCACCCTCCATGTATGTGGATAGATGTGTGTCTGTCTGTCCCATCCCTCCATCTGTCTGTTCAACCAGAAGGATTCAAGCAAACCAACCAACCAACAAACAAACAAGATCAAACAGAATGTTTGTAGCCCGGGTGTGTGTGTGCCAACACTCACATTTTAGCCCCAGCATGTCCTTCTCAGCCAGATGTATTTCCAGGATAGCCAGGCAGGAATAGATAGATTAGATAGATAGATAGATAGATAGATAGATAGATAGATAGACTGAAAATAATTAACCCATTACACATACTATCACTAAAGAAAGAAAGAAAGAAAGAAAGAAAGAAAGAAAGAAAGAAAAGCTATACACCGATTCAGGGCTTCTAAAACCCTGTGTTTAAGCAAACAAAATTAAAACAAGGCAGTTAAGAGGTAGGTCCTGAGTTCAATTACCTAGGATCTGATGACCTCTTCTGGTATAAAGGTGTACATGCACATTGGTGCACATTAAAAAAATTAAGAAACAGAGGGATTAAGAAAATAATAGAATGAATAGACAAGACAGAAAAAGAAATACATGAACGAACGAAAACTAAATATGTGGACAGGACACAGAACAACCAACCAAAGACCTACCCCCCAGCTTACCCGGCCTCCGTGCCCCCACACCTCAAAAATAAAAAGAGTCTTGACTTCATGCGTTCAGGGTTGACCTACATTTAATAATTAAAAAAAAAATTGCACAGGGATACCTGGTCACCATATATATATATACACAGACAGGTTTAAAATTATATATGTGAATAAAATAAATATTAAAAAAGAGAGCGAGCCACCTGGTCAACCTACAGATACTAAAAAAATGAACAAAAAAAAAATCCAAAGAGAACTGGTGGACCTTATATTTTTATAAATAAATAAAAAAAGTTTGGCAGAACTGGTCTGTCAGTTGCCCTCCACATTTATATACTTACATAAAAGTGTATAATATGTATATGAATAAATGCAAAAAAAAATCCACAAAGACAACTGGTCAACCTTAAAAATTAGATAAAAATTTGCACAGGGACAACAGTCAACTTCCACACAAGTGTGTGTGTGTCTATATAGGTATAGATGAGTCCAATGGGACATTTGGTCGACCAGCCCCTCCCCAAGGGACCACAGTAGCTGGGAGGAGGGGTGGGATATCCGCTGACTCTGCAGGGAAGAAAGCGAGGATGGGAGGGGTGCGGGGTGGGGAGTAAGAGCAAAGACAGAGACAGATGGATCTCTTTGACTTTGAGGTCTAAAAAATCAGTTTCAGGCCAGGCTCCCAAGCTACACAGAGAAAATCCCAACTTTTAGCCACAAATGACAATTCAGGCCTGTGTTCCCAGAATTCGGGAGCCTGATAATTGGTGGCCCACCTGGATTACATGTTCTAGGACAGACATGCCTACACAGAGAAACCATGAAGGAAAAAAAAAAAAGACAGAAATAATAACTGACAGATTTGCACTCAACACCAAGGCTTCTTCTCATCCTACCCTCACCTTCCACCAGAAATAACCCAATATCACTGTAATCAATGGATGGATGAATGAAAAGAGATATATAGACAGATGATAGATATAGATAGATAGATAGATAGATAGATAGATAGATAGATAGATAGATAATAAAGAAGGTGAAATTAGCCAAGCTGTTGTGTTAGCACTCAGGAGGCAGAGGCAGTCTGATCTCTGAGTTGGAGGCCAGCCTGGTCTACAGAGTTAGTTCCAGGACAGCCAGGATGATATAAAATAGACCCTGTGACAACAAAAACCAGAGGAAATGTGAAGTCAGAGATCCAGCTACCTCTGCTTCCTTTAATTTCTTTAACATCAAAATAGTGTAATATTGAAAAACTAAAAAGAAGAAGCAGAGGAAGGAGAAGGAGGAGAAAGAGGAAGAGGAGAGCATCAGAGAAAGTACCAGCAGCTAGGGGCTGACACAATTAAGGAATGTGAGACTCTGAAGAGTGAAGCAGGTGGCCATGGCAGTTCTGTGCCCGTTAAGTCTCCTTTTAAAGACATTTTACTGGTTGTTTGCACTTTTGTGTATGCTGTTGGTCAGAAAATATGCACGATCACACCCAGTTTCCTTTTATTTCTGTAGCTGTAGGTGCTAGAGAGCAATACTCAATAAAATTAAAGCAATGACAGTTCCATCTTCCAATGCTTTAACAAAACCTCTGAAGGAGTACACTATAGCTTTCCTTTGAAAGTTTAAACTAAGACACAAGTAGACACTTAGCTGGGCTGAGGTTATGCATGACTTAAATCCCAGTACTTGGTAGGCAGAGGCAGGTCGATCTCTGTGAGTTCAAGACCAGCCTGACCTACAAGAGCTAGTTCCAGGACAGTCTCCAAAGCCGCAGAGAAACCTTGTCTGGCGGGGGCGGGGTGGGGGGGGGGGAAGAGACAGATAGATAAACCAATAAAATAACAACACAGCTGAAGTTTGTGACTGTAAGAGTTCCTATTCTGCATATTTAAACACTCTCAGCTAGCTAGCTAGTGTGCAATTCTGTCCCAGGTGAGGAATCTCCAAAATATACAGGGTGTCCAGGTTAGGAAAAGTGGGCTCCAGCTGTCTGGTTATGGAAAGCCATCATCAACACCAGGTAGAATTTCCAATCAATACAGCAACTCTAAGTCTTTCCTGACGGCCCAAGGTAAACTCTGTAGGCAAGCCTTCAGTTCCCCAGGGTGTTCTTAGTAAAACCAAAACTTTTGAAAGACACACAGAGCATGTACCTTCACACTCCGACTCAGGAAAGGCAACACCCCAAATCACTCATGAGAAGCAGTCTTGATGCAAACTGCATGAGGTCTTTTTTTATTGCAAGTGCACTGGGGTCCACAGTCATGCGCCACACAGATAAAGGGCTGAGGACCTTGAGGGCAGAGATGAGACAGTTTTTATAGGGTTTATAAAATATCCCTCACACCAAACCAATCATCAAGATCCCACGTGGTGCGTGACAATCAATTTAGCTGTATTGGTGTGGGCTCCTGGGTGGAGTGATAATTGGCAGTTAGGATTTGGGGTGGGGGTTCTGCAAGCAGGTTACTAAAGTTAGATATGCATCTGGTCAACTCATCCTTATTCAGCCAGAAAGCAAGGCCTTGGGACAGTTCAAAACTTGGGTGGTTAGGACTTTTTGAACAAGATGACCCATAACAATTCCCAGAAACCAGACTTGTTGAGAATAACAACATTCCTCAGAAACTAGGTGGTTATGTGGTTATAAATAATAATTCCCAGAAACTGGTCATCGTGACTGGGCTATTTCATGTGTTCCCTTTTTCCTGAGCTTTGCATATAGCTAGGGTGATTTTTAAATACATTCTGGTGGATATTTTTAAACTTCTAACTTCCAGTGGTCATTGGAGAGTTAGGCTGTATTTTCATCTTTTCACTTTCATTGGTGTCTAAAGGAGGAAGGTATCAACAACAACAACAGCATACATACATACATACATACATACATGTTAAAAAAAAAAAAAAACAGGACAGAACAATATAACTTACAAAGAGATGAGGGTTTCCCCAGAGATGTGGGTTTCCCAGGTGACCCCTTGGCTCATCACTCTTCCCCCTCTACTACTGCATTACAGGAGTTTTGCTCATTGCCTAGCTGTGGATCTATGCATCTGCTTCCATCAGCTTCTCCATAACTACTTCAGAAGGAAACATTATTTTTCTCCAACAAGAGTTTCATTGAGTATACATACAATCCTCACCTAAGGACAGGCTCCACCCATGTGGTTGGAATGAGTTGTGAGAAGGGAAAATAAGAAACAAAAGCAGAAATGAATCATTCCCAACCAACCACCCTTCAAAAACAAAATAAAGAACAAAACAAAACAAAAAATAATCTGGGTCCTGGTGGCACATGCCTTTAATCCTATTGCTCACTTGGGTGATAGAGACAGGTGAATCTCTGTTGTGAGTGTGAGTCCAGCATAGTCTTCTGAGTGAGTTACTGGACACGTTCCAACAATACAGAGAAATCTTGTACAAAATACAAAAAACAAAGAAAATAAATAAATAACAATTACAAAAAAAAACCCCAAAACAAAATAAAACAAACAAACAAACAAACAAAAAAAACAAAAAACCACACACACACACACATACACATGAACTTTGTGACTGTAAATGTTCCTTTTCTGCATATTCGAATATTCTCAGCTAGCTAGTGTGAAATTCTGTCCCAGGTCAAGAATATCTAAAACCTATACATTATCCAGGTTAGGAAAAGTGGGCTACAGCTGTCCAATTACGGAAAGCCATTATAGATATTAAGTAGACTTTCCAACCGATACAACAGATCCAAGTCTTTCTTGAGTGCCACAGGTAAACTCTGTAGAAAAGCCTTACAAATTCATCAGTTCTGAAGTGTGTTCTTGGTAACACCAAAACTTTTGTTGGTGTCTAGAGAAAGGAGGTAGATATCAACAACAGCAGCAGCATAAATAAATAAGAATTCTTAAAAAGCAAGACATAACAAATATAACTTACAAAGAGATGAGGGGATTTAGTATTTTAACATGCTTAATTTTTGCTCACGCTTTACCTGCCAAATGAACAGGAATTAATTACCAAACCAGTGCCACCAAACCTCTCTAGGTCTCTAGGTGTTCAATAACCACCTAGAGAAACAAATCAATAGCCCTCCTATAAACAAATGATAAAGGCAATGTAAAGAAGTCAGAGAAACAACACCTGCTGCAATAGCCACAAATAATATGAAATTTCTTGGGGGTAAATCTAGCCAAATCCATGAAAGACTTATATGACAATAATAATGGCATGACATTTTTTTTTTTTTAGGTTTTTAGATACAGGGTTTCTCTGTATTGTTTTGGAACTTGGAACCTGTCATGGAATCTGTCTGTATACCAGACTGGCTTTTAACTCACAGAGATGCCACTGTCTCAGCCCACCACCAACATCTGGCGATAATGGCAATCTTTCCAAAAGCAATTCACAAATTCAATACAATGCCCATAATAATCCCAATTCAAGTCTTCACAGACCTCCAATGAACAATAGTCAACTTCATATGGGAAAACAAGGATAGCTAAAACTTTCCCCGTACAATAAGGGAACTTTTCAGAGGAATCATTATCCCTGACTTCTCACTCTAGTATAGAGCTAACATCATAAAAAAGGTTTGGTAGTAGCATAAAAACAGATACTTGGATCAATGGAATCGAATTGAAAATCCTGACATTAATCCATACACCTATGAATGCCTAGTTTTTGACAAAGAAGCCAAAATTGTACAATTGGGAACAAGAAAGCACCTTCAACAAACAGTGCTTGCATAAATGGATATTTCCATGTAGATGAATACAAATAGATCCATGTCTATCATCCTGCACAAAACTGAAGTCTAGTGGATCAAAGACCTCAACATAAAACCAGTTATGTAAAACCTGATAGAACAAAAAGTGGGAAGTAGCCTTGAACACATTGGCACAGAAGACTACTTCCAGCAACTCAAAGGGTTTTGCAGGCAAGCAGGCAGGCAAAACACCAACACTCAAATAAATGATAAAATTAGGTTATCAAGCAGGTTGGCCAGCAGCTTCACTGTCTGCTCACACCCACCTGCTTCTGAAACTTTATATTGAGTTGCTACAGTAGCATACCCATATATCTTACCTTCTACATTGTCCTGGAAGTTATCCTTAGTGATGGTATTGCACAATTGCCATATGCTCCCTGAGAGACCTGCACACCCCATTCATGAGCCTTAAGTTTTCATGACGCTCTGGGTAGAATCAGGTGCTGCTGAACATGTCTGCCAAATGTTACTGACTGGTGACATACTTTGATGACATCTGCTGATGACATTGACTGAAAGGCGAAGGAGGTCTCACTGTAATTGCTTATTGTGATCACATGAAGAGAGGAGAGAGGGGTTTTACTAACTTTATCCTCAGTACTTGAAAATATCTCCTGGGCTAGGTGTGGTGTCCACGCCTTAATTTAAGCACAGAGGAGGTGAGGCAAGCAGATATCTTATTTGAAGGCTAGCCTGGTGTACTTAGTGAGTTCCAGAAAGGTTGGAGATACAGAAAGACCCTGTGTCAACAAACAAACAAAACAACAACAATACAACAAAAAAATGCTTCAAGGTGGTGTCTAGTGATTCAGGTTTAATACCAATACTAAGGAGCAGACAATTCTTGGAATAAAAGTGCTAGCATTTTAATTGTGTTCACAGAACCCAAGTTAGAAGAGAAAAGACTCCTGCATTTGTCCTCTTACCTTCACATACATACCCAGAACCATCCCCTCACTCATTTATAAGTAATTAAGTAAGTATTAAAGGGTCCCAGAACAGAAATGTGCTCTCCATAGCACAGAATCATGTGTGAACATGGTCCCAATCCACTTGGATCCTAGCATTGAGGAGACAAAGACAGGAGGAACTCTGAGTTCAAGGTCAGCCTGGTCTACAATGCCAGTTCCTGGATAGCTAGAGCCACACAAACTCAATGAACCTCAATGAACAAATGAAAATAAACAAAGTGGCTCAATTAAAAGGTAGAATCTAAAGATGGTATTTTGGCGACCTCTACTGGCAAATACGTTTTCATGCATTTCTCATGGTGAAATAGAGTGGTTCACAGAAGACTGGACATGCTATCTACCTTCTGTCCTTTTTGTCAAATGTCATTTGTCAATAACAATAAAAAAGACAACCTTACAAACTCCATAAGGTGGCACCCTACACATGGTATGCATGTCCTCATTTCTGCAGGAAAAGGGCATGATGAACTTTGGCCAGAAGATGGCACAGCACCACTACACTCCTGTTTCCTTGCATATATTTTGATCATAATGTCCCACTCACCCAACCAATAGCATAGGAAAACTAAATAATATTGGTCTAAAATAAAAAAAATAGAAAAACATTGAATTACTTCTAATGATATTTTGATATACTAATAGATCAATTCCTTAGTCAGCAAATGAGAAAAAATAGAGACACATAGCCAGGCACTTGGAACACTCAGTCCTAAAAATGGGATATCGCCATGAAATGCATACCTTCAGAACTCAGGGAACCCCACAAGAAAGGAATTGGAAAATAGTTTATGAGGCTGAGGGAACAGTACACACACAAGTATACACACACACACACACACACACACACACACACACACACACACGCACGCACGCACCGGCCATCTAAAGAAACAAGAGCTCTGCAACATTTCCACTGTGTCTCTGTTGAGAGCAATCCATTCCATGATGCCACATGAGGAATATTCCATCTATGACACCATGTGAGTGCCTCAGGAAGTTCCAGGATTGGGAGAATTTATAAATGATACTCTGCTGAGTCGGAGCCCTTGCCCAGCATGTGGGGACCCAAGGTTGTTCCCAACAATGAAAACAATAACAATAACAAATTCTTTTCAAGTTTCCTCCAAAGTCCACAGTGACCTGGTTCTATCTTCAGGACCCAACATGGCCTCTTTGACCTGTGAGAAGGGATCTAACTTGGTGACCCAGTACCACAGGTCCTGGCTGACAGTCATCACCCAATCCAGTGTAACCTACATGGGGGATTGGTTACACTCCTGTCACCAAGCAAAGCCCAGGCCCTAGGGCCAGCATGGACAGGTAGTGTGGAAAGCATGTCTCCCATGTACAACAGAGGCTGCTTCTGGGCTGATTGTCCTCACAGTCCAAGACTCACAGTGGGTATGGATCCCAGGGAGAAGCCCAACAAACTGTCAGCCATTTGTCAAGTTGTGAACGTTTGGTGTGCCGGGGTTATACTGTGATGAAGTAGTGTGTATGGTAGGTGTCCCTTATGCTTGCTCTGGCTTGAGTGTGTACTTTCCCACTAGAGGTATGACTATGTGCATCTCTGAGGCCAATATTCTCACCCCCATCTGAGGTCTCTTGGAAATACTGCAATATCTTTGGTGCTTGAACAACTCCTGCCCACCCTTTGTGGAGTCTCATGGCCTTCCACTTGTCATGTAAAGAATTCTGTTTTTCTTTACCCAGTGTTTTGCATTATGTGAGACAGAATTTCATCCAAAGGCAGACCCCACACTGAACAAGACCCCTCTTCTTTCTTTCACATAGAAGGTAGTAGAGAGTATTCAGGGTTTGTTTGTGTTGCCATTTCCTAATAATCATAGGGCAGGTTCCAGGAAGGGGAGGGGTTTGGATGCATCCTCCAGAATTTTGTGACATTTTTATAAATTCCTACATGTCTTACAAAAGCAAGCTCATATTATCGTTGAGTTTGTCTGTATACCAAAGAAGAAAGGATTGGCATGGGGCTTTCCCTTTCACTATCATCCTGACAGTACTTCATCCAAGCCTGAGCTTGTGCTCTTCAGATTGTTTTTGGATTCACTTCCTTCCTGAAAGAGTGTGCAGAGGCTCTGCCATTCCTGCGCTGGAGGCACTGCAGGTGCCCAGTAGCACCATGATCACTGAATCTACACAAAACTGTCTGTGAGCAATATGACGTCCTCCTTGCCATAGCTACTTCTTCTGCATTCTGCACAGGCTGCCCAGTGGACTGAACACAATCAAAGCAGGCAAGTACGAAATTTCCTTCTTTTCTAACCTGCATAACAGAAAACCAAATCTAAACTGATGTTAATGAGCAGAAATTCCTTGAATCTTCATGCAAATGAGGGATTGCTTCCCTATAGCTCTGAGAGGGTGAATTGCAGCTGGAACCTCCCTCGTAGTCCATCTGAAAAACAGAAGGATCAACTAGGTTAAGTAATAGTGCTGAAATTCTTGACTATGCATGTAGCTTCTCCTCTTTCTATTAAAGTTACTTAGACAGTTATTGTAGATGTGTTCCTACATGCCTTTACTTCCAACACATGAGATGCTCAGGCACTTGGATCTTTATGAGTTTGATGACAGCCTAGGCTAGATATTGAGTTGTCTAGTCAATTCAGTCTACCTAGCAAGACTGTCTCAAAAAAAAAAAAAAAAAAAAAAGGAAACAAAAATGCTACCCCCAAAGGGGACATCGTGATGGGAACTTTTAATGACAGTGCCTAGAGGCAAAGCCACTTGGATAATTGTGAGTCTGAGGCCAGCATGGTTTTACATACTTTATGAGTACCAGGACTACATGGAGGGACCTTGTTTCAAACAACAACTAGAAAGTTACCAAAAAAAAAAAAAAAGGCACAACACATGAATCCACACATGAGAATAGTTTGTGATGGTGTCAGTAAAAATATAATACTCAGCAAATTTGAAAGCTTCGTTTTATTTTATGTGCATTGGCATTTTGCCTGAATGTCTGTCTATACAGTACATGTTTGTAGTACCCATAGACACCAGAAGATGGCAAAATTTCCCCTAAAATTGGAGTTAGAGCAGGCTGTGAACTGGGTACTCTGCAAGAGCAATCATACAGTGAACATTTTACCAATGCATGTAGTAATGTGCCCAAATGTTACATCTTTTGTACTTTAGATGACAAATGTTAAGATTCCAAGCTAAGTGTTCCTTGCTGTGTCCGTTTATCATTTCCAAGGGGAGCAGAGCATTCATTAACCATTTCAACAATTGGCACATATACATCATACACATTGAGCACATGTACCCTTTCAGATATTAATGGTTCCTATCCATGTGGAACCATTAATATTTATATAACTGTAAATACCACGCTAACCTTTTTATTTTAAATATTGTGTTAATCCAGTTTTATATGACTATTTTTATTTAAATTGTTACATGAGATAATTGTATTCTTGGAAAGGTGTCTCAAGTTCAGTCTGAGGTGAGGGCTGCAAGCCTCAAGCAGCAAAACTTTGCGTGACTTAATGGTAAATATTCACAGAACCATTAGACTTCTCTTTTAAAGCCAGAGAAGAACTGTGGGTAGATAACTCTATTGGGACATCTGTAAATGATGTCAATAAGATTTCTGTAAATCAGATCTGCTTTGTTTTAGATTTTATAGAATGTAAAAGCACAGGTAACATAAATGGTTGTAGTTGCTAGGGAGCATCACTCAATAAAATTAAAGCAATGCTGGCTCCATTTTCCAATGCTTTAACAAAACTCTGATGGAGTACACTATCACAAGTTGCTTTTTACTAAAGAGTAGAAACTTAGCCCAGTGGTGGTGGTGCATGCCTTTAATCTCAGTACTTGGGAAGCAGAGGCAGGTGGATCTCTATGAGTTTCAAGACCAGCCTAGTCCACAAGAGCTAGTTCCAGGACATTCTCCAAAGCCATAGAGAAACCCTGTCTCAAAAATCAAAATAAAAATCAAAAACAAAACAAACAAAAAATCCCAAGCCAAACAAAACAAAACATAAAAAGGGTGGACACTTATAAAAGAAATCTGATGGAGCCAAAGTTTGTGTGTGTGTGTGTGTGTCTGTATGTGTGTGTGTGTGTGTGTGTGTGTGTGTGTGTGTGTGTGTGTGTGTGTGTGTGTTTGGTTTTTGGTTGTTTAGAGGCAGGTTTTATCTGGAGCTTTGTGTTCTGTCCTGAAAAATGACTCTGTAAAGCATGCTGGCCATTGCTTGTCTCTCCCTCCCAAGTACTGGAATTAAAGGCACACAGCACTGCCACCCAGCCTGAAGTTATATTTTGGATGCATGGGATTTCTTGGCTAGGCAAATGTTCCAGCAGATCACACATTTACTCAGCTCTCATTCGGAATGTTTTTTAAGGGTCAGGGGACAGGGATGGAGCATGGTTTTTTTTCCAGCTTTGGATGTCCTGACATGACACCATTTCATATCATATCATCACTTCATTTCATTTTATCACATTCAATTACATTTTATTGTACTTGACTGTATGCATCCTGTGTAATTCCATGAAACTTTATTTCAATTCATTATTAATTCTTCTCAACCTCTTATTCCAGTTCATCATCATGCCAATAATTCATTCATTATTTTGCATGCTTTAAATTAATTTCATCCCCTATCGCTAGACCTTGGCTAGAGGTTCTTTGGAGATTTGAAGGCAAGAAGCCAGACACCTTGGGCTCCAACACTCGCATGTACAAATGGATTCCCCAGAATGACCTTCTCGGTCATCCTAAAACCAGAGTGTTTATACCTCATGGTGGCACCAATGGTATCTACAAGGCCATCTGCCACGGGGTCCCTGTGCTTGGCATCCCTTTGTTTGGAGACCAATTTGAGAACATTGTTCCCATGAAGACCAAAGGCGCGGGTGTTAGACTGGTCTATCTCACAATGTCCAGTGCAGATTTGCTCAGTGCAGTGAAGACGGTCACCACTGACCCTTCGTGAGTGCAGGGATTTTTAATTTGTAGTGTTCAAGATAAATTTCCTCAACAATAACTGTTGATTTTACCCAATATATATTCTAATTTTGAAGAAATATACTGTTAACCACTGTTGAATGAACTTTTACTGTCAATCAAAGACTTCAAACTACCCCATAGATTTACTGTACAAGAACTTAGTTTAGAATAATGTGACACTGGAAACCTTTTTCTCTTGCTAAATGAAAGGACACAATTTCCACAAAGATAATAAAATCAACAAATAAGATAGTGAATCTGAAAGACAAAAGCTGTATCAATTCAATGCCCGAGGTTTCTGAAACTCCTGTTGTTAAATAATTCACTTTTATTGAAGAATATATAATCATGCATGAATACATACATACAATATGTAAAGCAAAATCAGGATACTCACATTTCCAACTCTTTAAATTTTTATTATTTCATTTGTAACAGTGTTCCTCTTCCACTTCTTATTAGGCATGTAAATTGTGACTCATAGTCACTGCATCTCTTATAGTGCACTGTCCTGCTATCCATGGCACGAGGTTTCTGTCAGCTGACCTCTCTCTATCCCTTTCCCTCCTTTCCATCCCAGACTCCAGTTACCACTGTTCTACTCTCTACTTCTATGAAATCAGCTCTGGTAGTTTCCACACAGTGATGAGAATGTGCAGTATTTTCCTTCAGGGTCTGGTTTGTATGACTTAATAAAATATCCTCCAACTGCTTCTTGTTACTGCACATTTCTTTGAAATGACTGAATATTATGTATTATTACATTTTATTATTTTTATAATATAATAATAAAGAATATATTCAGTGTTTTAATACCTCTTTTTCAAAATAAATTAATTTTACTTGCACCCTTCCATTACATTTGCTATATATTATCTAATTTTAACATGAAATTATGCAATTAATTTCCTTTATGGATTCATTTTGTTTCATTATATCATAAAGCCATCATTTCCTTTGGTTTTTGTTGCATTTCATTTCATCACCATATCACTCTGTTTTGCCTCTTTTCATCATCTCATTTGTTATCATATTTTAAAAAATCAGTGTATTTCACTTATTTCATTTTGTTTAGCTTCTTTTTGTTGTTTCATTTCATTATTTTTGTATTATATTGGAATAATCTGATGAAATTACATTTCACTATTATATCATATTTTATGTATTATTTGTCATCTATATTGCATTAGATTCTATTTTAATTTTATACTACCAATTCATTTTATTTGTTTATCCAAAAATTCCATTATCACATTTTCCTTATTTATTTCAATAGCTATATAATATACCTTTCATCACTTATTTTCACCATTTCATGTTATATCTGTTCATTTCTGAATATGGTTTCACTTCTTAAAACCATTTAATCATAATTTCTTTTCATCTCCAGGCCTCTGGTGGTGTCTGATCCTTTTGAGACAGAGCCCCCTGTGTTTTCACGGAAATGTGGTTGTCATGTTAGGAATAAGTTGTTTTCTATGTTGTAAAATTGTGTGTGTGTGTGGTTTAACCACTTAACACATTTTGGTTCCTTTGGTAGTGAAGGCTGAACAGTACCTGATGAAAATCCATACTGTTTAGTCAAAAAATTAATTATAAGGACACAACAAAAAGTTTTAGGATGTCACCTTAAGTTTTTAAAGTTAGTACTAACAGCTGGAAGTATGTAACCAACGCTCACCAAAGCCCAAAATAGATGTTTGATCATGAAAATTACTTACACTATCTATGATTAGTCAGGCTCCTAAATCGGAATCTAGGTCTTCACAGAGAGTTGCCGACTATTTTCCAGAACATCCCATTTTTGCTCGTTCCCAGACCTGTGCTTCAGCCCTGCGGGGTATCCAGCCTCCCAGCTTGGTGGATGGTGAAGGCTTGGGTGAACCTGGCTTGCAGGGCTCCGGGTCCTGTCGCAGCCAGGAGTGTGGCTGTGCCCCAAGAAGTCTCGACTTAAATGGACTAAGTCCCAGGTTTTTGCTGCCTGAATGCTGTCCATGTCACTGACTCCTTTTCTTATTCCCCACTAAAGATAGCTGCAAAATGAAGGTCAAAATGAAGGTCAAATTCGAAGGACCAGACACCTCCAAGCGACCTTGCCAGAGCCATGCCTGCGATTTCCCAGTGGCACTGGTTTGTCTCTGCAATTGTGGCACTTCCCCTTTGTTGAAGGCACTTTTTTTTTTTTTTTTTTTTTGGGTGGGGGAGGGGATTGCCAGGCCCCTCCCAGCCCCAGCATAGCTAGGGGGCTGCCAGCGCCACTGTTTCTGGACTAACCCTAACCCTAACCCTCGCGGTAGGAAGTCCAGACCTCTGACGTTAAGCACTTTGGCCAGTGCGGTGGGCCTGACGCTCCCAATTGGTGAAGTCGGTTTTGTTGGCCTCCTGGAGGGATTCATTGCCTGTGGCTATCTGTCAGTCCTGGCTGCTGCTCTTCTGTCTTTGTCACCAGGGATCCTTAGAGAATACTGGGACCTTTTGCGTTACTGCTCCCTGCAAACATGTTTCCTTCCGAACGCCATCGTTTTCAAAATAAAAACACACTGGCAACTGCCTAACTTTCCTGGCAAATGTTTCATATTTTATGCTAAAGAACATTATATACAAGACGGAGCTGAGTGTGATGGAGCAGACTGAATGAAAAAAAAAAAATCAATAGGAGGACCCGACTGTTCCTAAGGGGTTGCTGCTTTTGTTATAGATATGAGGAAGCATACAGAGAGGGGAAGAGGTTGAGGGGAGGCAGAGACAGAAAAATCTGGGAAAGTCAAGAGTGCACATGGTCAGACCTAGCTGGGCTGTGCCAGGAGAGAGGGGGACCGAGAACAAGAACAGAGTCTGACCAAAAACGGCGAACCGGACCAAGAGACTAGCCACGAGACTGGTGGCTGAGTTATGCAGGGGACAGAGGAGCTGGGGAAAGGGAAACCCAGCACAGCACCAGGGCTGGAGAGTTGGGGTAAAGGAGCCGGGTGTGCCAGGAACCCGGGAGCTGAGAGAGGCGCGGTCAACATCCGCTTTGATATGTTAATAAGCACCCCAGGCAGCCTTTTGTCTGGGCTCTGAGGGAGCACACCGACCTGTAATTCAGGCACTCCACCCTCAGCGGTTGTCAGTCACTCCAGGGCAGACTGGAAATTTCCTTAAAAAGTCATAATTCCCGTGAAGTCCATCCCCCAAATCCACACGATATCCCGAAGTTTCCTGTCTTTCAAACACAATGCAGGATCAGCAAATGTACTGACTTCTGGACACTTCATAGATCTCAGTGGAGTCAGTTTCTCTCTGCATACGGCCACTCTTGGGCTGTGTAGGCGAGTTTTATAGTTTTCCAGTCCTTGCCTGTGTACTTCGCCTTTTCTAAAGGCAATTTTTTTTTTGGGGGGGGTTGGTGGTCCAGGGTCCTTCTGGGGACCCAGCACAGCTAAAGGGCAGCCATTGCTATTGCATCTATAATAAAAAAAATGATGGATTACTCTTTCTGAGGTGTAAATAACCCCAAGTCAATGGCCAAAGTGCATGCAGAGTAGGCGACAGCAGTCACTGCTGTGGCAGAAGAGGGCACATACACCATGTCACTCAAGAGGCCATCAGCTGGGTCTCCTACTGCTAACAGTGAGCAGTATGAGAGCTGAAACCCATCACTGGATTCTGCGGTTCACTCCAAGATCAAGGAGGACTTTGATAAAGTGCGTCAGAACAGTGGCTGGGATTGTGTTCCAGAAAGAACTGGTGGAAAGGAATTGGAGAGAGGAGGCACCTCCAGAGTGGTTTGCTTTGTAGGGCAGGAGAGGTCGGGTGGCTCGTAGAGGGAAGTGGGAAAATCATTCAGAAACCACAACACAAGGGAAATACCTTTCCCAGATCTGAAGGGCTGGACTCTTGCATTAAATGAAATGTAGAGGTCAGAAGTCCAGGGAGCAACAGGAATTATGTGCTGTGTGTGTGTGTGTGTGTGTGTGTGTGTGTGTGTGTGTGTGTGTGTAGCCACACTCATTTCATAATCTCATTTCAATCCAGCAGGAGAGACGGCTCTGGGTAGGGGTGAGGGAAATAAAACATTGTTTGGGGGCAGGTGCATCTGGAGGCGTCTGGTATCTATTGCCTGTGTCTACTCATCTTCAGCTGTGCATGGAAACGTTAGGTGAACCCGTGTTCTCACAGCTGAATTCTCAGCACCACCTTGCAGTGCAACCAGGCTTTACAGGGGTGAATGCTGGGACCTGTAGTTCAGAGCCTCCCTCCCTGTGTACTAGTCCAGGGCTGGGGCTTGCAGGGCTTCTGCGTCTGTGCAGCAGAGGCCAGTGGGGTGGGGGGTGTTCCTGAGAGCCCTGAGGCTCCACAAGCCCTTTCCCCTTTCCCGCCTGCCCAGCTCCTTGCTTGTCCTGGCCCTGCCTTTATGTCCTCCCCGTACCACAGCTGCGGAGATGATGAGCAGGTACCAAAAGTGACTGTAGAAATTTAATTTAATTAGACTGAATTAATAAATCCATGTTTAATCTGAGCAAAGCATTCCTGGGTGACCCAATGAGAACAGGAAACCAGGAATCAGAAGGTCTATTCAGAAGCAGGGGCTTTTAGCGCCCCTGGAGGTGGAGCCTCACTTGGCGGGCTTTTTAAGGGTGGAGTCTGAACTGAGGTGAATCCAGGGGAGGCCCCGCCCCTTCTGCTCACCGGTCCTGTCTCTCAGGCTTCACTAGCCAATCAGAGCCCCTACCTGACCCGCCAGTCAGACGAAGTTGTGCTTTGGCTTCTGTGGAGAGTGCTCAGAGTGTGGGTCTGCTCAGCAGCGGCTCCATGCCGAGCGAGGCTTCTCTTCACAGGGGAGGAGGAGCGCTAGGCCGGGGTGAGCGTTGAGCCCACGTGAGCGAGGAGCCCAGGTGAGCGGGGAGCCCAAGTGAGTGAGGATCCCAAGTGAGTGAGGAGCCCAAGTGAGCGAGGAGCCCAGGTGAGCGGGGAGCGGTGGCCGGGGTGAGCGGGGAGCCCAGGTGAGCGAGGAGCCCAGGTGAGCGGGGAGCCCAGGTGAGCGGGGAGCGGTGGCCGGGGTGAGCGGGGAGCCTGTCTTCACAGAGGAGGAGGTGGGAAAGGACAGAGAGGAGCGGTGGCCGGGGTGAGCGAGGAGCCCACGTGAGCGGGGAGCCCAGGTGAGCGGGGAGCCCAGGTGAGCGGGGAGCCTGTCTTCACAGGGGAGGAGCGGTGGCCGGGGTGAGAGAGAAGCGGTGGCCGGGGTGAGGAGGAGCGGTGGCCGGGGTGAGCGAGGAGCGGTGGCCGGGGTGAGAGAGAAGCGGTGGCCGGGGTGAGGAGGAGCGGTGGCCGGGGTGAGAGAGGAGCTGTCTTCACAGGGGAGGAGCTCTGGGCCGGGGTGAGCGGGGCCGCTGCCCCATGTGCAGAGAGGCTGGCTATGAGTGAGGACCGCCGTCTCCACGCTTGGCAGTCACAGTGACCGCGGGCTGCTCTCCCCATGTGTGCGCGAGTGGCTGGTCATGGTGAGTGAGGGCGCTGTCCCCACAATAGGTGGAGAGTCCCGCTGAGGCTCGGAGGGCAGTGTGTTTGGTTCTCCCTTGGCTGAGTGGGAGCCGGGCACCATATTCCTGCCTGGTCCCGCCTTGTCCAGCTTGGTTCTGTGTAGCCCAGCGTGGCCAGGCTGGCAGCCTCTGAATAACTTCACTCCTCGGGCAGTGTCTGCACAGAGGGTTGGCAGTGGAACTGTGTTTAGAAATATCCAAGTGTGGTGGCATTTTGTTTGTGTTTTAAAGGTGACACACGCCTTTAATCACAGCACTTGAGAGGCAGAGGCAGGTGGATCTCTGTGACTTCGATCCAGTTCTCGGTCAGGCTCCAAAACTACACAGAGAAACCTGAAAAATCAAACTAAATAATTAAATAAATAAATAAAAAACAAAAAGTTGCCTGAAGATCAGAGTGTGGAGCTAGGAAGTAGTTACCTGAAGATAAAGGTGGACCACACCTTTAATCCCAACCCTTTGGAGGCAGAAGTAGGTGGATATGAGTTCAAGGCCACCCTGGGGTACACCAGATTGATCTAGTCCAAAAGAGACAGGTGGTGGGGGCTCAAACCTTTATCCCAGTACGTTGGAGGTGGAGACAGGAGTAATATTGCTGGGCAGACAGAGATATAAGGCAGGAGGAGAGGGAAGCTCATTGTGTTCATTCTGAAGATTCACAGGGAAAGGATCGCTCCTTTGATTTGAGGTTTCAGTAGAGGTAAGAACTAGGGGCTGGCTGCTCATCTTCTCTGATCTTTCACCATTAACCCCTATATCTGACTCCAGGTTTTAGAGCTACAATCTCCAGTGTTCAGTAGTGTGCTATTGCTAAACCTTGATGTAGAGGAGTAGTGACTTCTTAGGAGACATGACATCACACACAGTAGAATTTAGGTAAGAGAGGGTCTTATCTCACATACCCCAATGATATGCATGGTTACCACACCTGTTAGAGATGAGTGTGATAAGATGTAAATGTTCACCAGGATTAATCAGCCTTTACATTTCCATAACAAAAGGCAACCCTGACTTAAAAACACCCATAAGGTCCACCTCCCCATCAAAGGCCTCTAACATGCTGCTCTAGGGGACATTGCAGGTCATAACCAACATTAAGTCCTGGTGTGCCATAAAGAAGCCTATAACAGTGGCTTCTCCAGTCTATTTGAAACGTGGTTTTGAGGAAAAGCTTCCTATGTTATTTGAGGTGGCCTTGAACCCTGTCTTTATTCTTTGTTATCCTCCTGACTAATTTCCCTAAATTCTTGAGTTACAGGTCTGGA
>JANBXA010000327.1:0-17113 GCA_030556225.1 Cricetiscus sungorus | reverse complement strand
TGTTGACCAAACCTTATATTCTCTTGCGTTGCCTTAAACTCTAATTGGGCCTTATCTTGGTATGCAGAACCTGCTTAGCAGGTGGTCTCTTCCCGCTCATTCCAGGTACTGAGTGCCCGAATAATGGGCCTGGCCCAAACTAAATAAGCGACGTTTACTGTCTATTTTACTGTCTGGGATATTACCACCCGTTTTACTACTTCTCCCCATTTCCTCCCTACCTCCCCCCTCCCCATTTCCTCCCTGCCTCTACTCCTCCCCATTTCCTCCCAGCTTTGCTTTAAACTCCTTTTACATCAATAAAGTTAACCTTACAAATCCTCTTCTCCCTTTTTTCTCCCTTCTTTCCAGTTCCTCCACTTGACCCACAATACTAGGCCCGAGTCGGGCAAGTGGGCCCAAAGTAGCCCCCGGGAGAGCATCTACCAGACGCACACCCCATCCCTGAAGAAACATCGTACCGCTTCCAAAGCGACCTGTAGGCTACTGAGAGCGCTGCAAATAGAATCCGTCCTCACCACTCTTGCACTTGAGTTCCTGGTAGTTTCCCCCCACTTTCCGTTCAATAATAATGGGTTAATCCTTGCTCACGGAGGGAAAAGTTCATTAGGGACTTAAATACTCTTTTGGAAAGAGGAGTTGAGTTTCATTAAAAATATAATAATACCACATTACAAGAATTTTTGGATGTTTTATTTCAACAACTATCTTCTAGAGGGCTAAAAGATGTATGTATGTGTGTATTATTATGTATGTTCTTATGTATGGTGTGTCACACAAATGCATTATGGAGTGTGATTCTGAATTTAAATCCTAAAAAAAATACCATTTGAATTGCTTGAAATATGGCAAAAGAGACATCAGATTCACAGCAGTCCACAGGGGAATGGCCAAAGCCAAAAAATGGGCTGAGACAGAAATCTCTATGGATGGTTCAAAAACGTTTAGCAGAGTAGAGAATACAAAAATCTTCCTAAATTTTGATGGTTAAAAGATAATTGAAAGAATGGAGGTTAATTATTGAAGCTACTTGGGGAAAAAGCTCAAACTGTAGCCCTGTCAGGCTCCCAGCCTAGAAGTTGTCAGTGAAAATGCAAATGAGATCTTGACAGTTAAAGAAAGCTTTACAGGTCAGACTAGAAAAAGTTTTCAAAGTATTCGGGACTTATGTTACATCCTAAAGAAATTAGGCTTCAAATAGTAAAAATTAAAGATGGCTTGTGATCATTAAATGATTTTCGAATATTGAAATATTCTGGTTACGTCCTTTTTAAAAACATCTACTCAATTTAAAGCCTTTAAGTGATATCCTTAAAAGGAAATAGTATTCCCATCCCCAACTCTGGAAACAAATTCTTCTAGGGGGTTGGAGAATGCAATCAACAATATACTACATTGATATACTAAACCATGGGAGATTTATGTCGCTTTCCACATACATAGTCTACTTCTTTCTTACTCAAGGGGACTATTTTATGGTTACTTTTACATTACTTTGGTTTCCTCAACCAAAATGTTAAATCATTATTTTAAAACAGTACTTTATGTACAAAATGTTTACGGATCTAAAGATATTTTGTAGACAACTAATGCATGATTCCTATACCAATTAGTTATTAATTTTAAAGCTTTTACAACCGGTAATTAACACTGGAAAGGAATGTTTACTCAGATGGTGAGCACTCCTGACTTATTACTTTATTTTATCATTAAATTTCACTTTTTCTGTATAGATTTAGCCCTATTTTCAAGTTTTTTAATTATAAATTTTGGTTCATCCTTTTCTTTTTTGAAAAAAATTATAATCGTTTCCATTCATAACTTTACCATTTGTACTAATACAACCTTTTGTATTCCTAAAATTATAGGATAATCTTGTAAAAAATGTTGTTAGTTTCTCTGATGGTTTTTCTAACAGAAAAGCAGTTATTTATTGATAAAATATTAGTACAGACAGATTCATCTTTAGCTCGATGTTGAGTTACAAGCTGTTGTATTTTTCAGCTTCTAATAAATGATTCATTTACTTATATACTGATATCATTATGTTTTCAGGATTCTTCAAGTTTTAGGGATAGTTCCATACATTGAACTAGTAACAATCGGGTTATGCTGTTTACAAATTCAGTCCATTCATTTTAAAGTTCTTATTTGTGGGTCATATAAACTCATTCACTTTCCCACTGCTAAATAATTCAGCTATAGGAAAAATTAGCTCAACAGTCATACAGCTTTCATCATCAAAATATAATATCTAAAGCAGTTTGGTTTAACTACAGAACTCTCAACAAATTGTCAAACAATGTGATTTTTCCTACAATATTTACCTGTAACTACTATTGGAATTACGGTAACTCAGCCTCTTCCTAATTTATGTTAGAAATGATTTACTCATATTGCAAAATTTGGCAGATTAAGTATGCATTATAATTATTCGCTTCTTAATGGTCACTGCACAAACTGGAAACCACTATGCCTGTGATAAGTCACTGTTTAAAATGTTTTGCTTACATGGGAGTTCCAAAAGACAGACAATGGATCTGGATATACTATTAAAACATTTCAACATTTTAGGCACAATAAAAACAGGGCATTCCCTTCATAATCCTCAAGGATAAGGAATTGTGCAGCACCCTCATAGCTCCTTAAAAATACAACTTATAAGGAGAGGGGTTATGTTTCCAGTCTCCCTGATCATATTCAAGCATCTTCATTTTAAAAAATGTTTAAATATATGCCATGAGCAATCTGTGGCAACAAATTCTGATATGATAACTCAAAAGACTTTTACTCAAGTCAAATGGAATGATCCATCACTAGACTATGGAGAGGGGCCCAACCCTTCTATTAGGGGATTGAGGGAGGTCGAGGCATGTTTGTGTTTTCTTCGGAGAAAATGAGCCCCTTGCTGCCAGATCACTTGTCGAGATGCGTGAAACAGAAAAACACCTGAATTTTCTTTCTCTCTCTGTCTCTCTCAGGGTTCATTCTTTAGAACAAGAGATTTGTCAACACTCGAGAAGGAATGTTGCTTCTATACAGAATCAGCGCAAGTGGGAACCAGGCTGTACCACCCTACTCCCTATCTCTTGCTGGCTTCTTAATTCTCTTCCTTAGGCCTTAGCATTAAGAGGTTAACTTGCTTTATCCATTTTCAACAGACTCCCTGATACAAAGCCTATCCAGAGTCACAGGCTTGACCTCAATGTTTTATGTGGTCACTGGTGAGCCTTTAGAAGGTGACAACCCACCCCGACCTAGGGGTCGCTTCCCAGGAAAGCCTCCTTCTGCTATTACAAAATAAAACATATCTGAGGTGCACCTATGATTGCATAAAAAGCCACCAAAGGCACTACCATGCCTGAGCTTCATGGGAGTATCCTGGTTGCATGAATCTTTCAAAAAAAAAAAACCTTTCCTCCTCAAAAAGACATCGTGAGGGCCTGAACAATCTCTGAGCTGGGTTACCTGCTTCTTCAACACATGTCACATAACTATCTAGGGAGACCGATCCCTTCCCCTCAGGGTACATATTCATTCCCACCTTCTTACTTAAAAACAAAAATTGCCAGAATATCATGCTGTCTTATGCCATAGAGTTAAAAGATCACTTTCAGTCCTGATCTACCTTCTCCCCAACTTCCTGAGAATGATTTACTCACTTATACTAATTACTCTACCTCTTTCCCTGCTAACAACTCTGCTTATCTCTACCTCATTTCCCCTTGCAGACATCCTGCTCACCTTCAGTGACCTATAATTAACACCAGGTCCAAGGCCAGACAATGACCTTCCCAGAGTTCTGGAGATTTTTGTATGCTATTATTCTTGGCCTTTCTTATGAAGGGATGCCATTGTGGGAACAAATTCGGTCAGTTGCAGATGTCACACAGATTCCACTCTAATCTCTGTTCCTCAGTCTTGGCCTAGGGTTGCATTTTTACTTCTAACTCCTCAATATCCATCTTTTAACTTCTCTTACTTACCTCACACTTGTCCCTCCCAACCATGCTTGGCTTGTCAAGTACTCATCCCCCTGTCCTGGCCATAGCTGCCTTTTCTATTTTAATCAAGCTTTTTCCTCTCCTGCTTTACTATCCTCCAAAGACTTCCTTCCCTTATGGAGGAAAGGCACGTCTCTCCCTACTAGAGCAGCACAGAGACCCTCATTTCTGTCCTCACCATCTCTCTCCTCGGTCTTAGTGCATGATACAGGCATTTTCTCCCTTGTTCTATCCACTTCCATTCTCTCCTCCTTATGAAGTCATACTTCAGAAAAAATGTTCCTCGTAGGCCCTCCTGCTGAGACCCTCTGCTAGAACTTTCCCCCTCTCCCCTGTGGAGGTCACAGAGCCTTTTAACTCACCTTACCCCTGGACATCCTTCCTCTGCAGATTGATCCTTCATTAGCCAATTCAACTATTTATACCCTCCTTCCTTCCCTCCTGGGACCATTGGTGGGGTTATTACTGCTGCTAACTTTGGACCTTGGGCATTCCAGAAATTAACTCGATTGATCAAACCCACATTGATTGCATACTCAAAAAACCTGTTTCTGTACACTACCATCAGCTTTTAGAAAAGGAACAGGGCTGCTCTGAGAATGGTGACAATGCCAATTCTAACCTCCCCAGGCAAGGACTTGATTTCACAGGACTGGAAAAACAGAGGACCTGGTTCTCAGGGATATGAGACGTCAATGACGGGATATCGCGGTGCCACGATCGGACGCCAGACCCTCCGATATATGGCTGTAGGGCCCTCAATGTCGGGAATAGCATAGGTCCGTCTCTCAGAGCGCCCACTCTTCTTGCACGAGTTTCTTGCCTGATTTGACCGTGTCCTTGAGTGCTGAGGGGAGGATGCACCCTATGTAGCATGAAGACAGAGGTCCTACCCACCCATTTGTCACGTAATGACAAAGTCCATCCCCAGGGTCGCGATGGTGGGAGCCCACAAGGTGCCTAAGACAGACCCCTCCATAAAACTATAATAAATTAGGGGGAGATGTTGGGAGCCGACCTTGAGTTACATTCTCTTTCAGAATTGCATACACCTTAGAACTCTAATTGAGCCTTATCTTGGCATACAGGAACCTGCTTAACAGGTGGTCTCTTCCACTCATTCCAGGTACTGAGTGCCCGGAACTGATATGGAAGCCTGTCCCAGGAACTAAGATAAGCACGCTTATTGTCTGATGTTTATTGTCTGGGATAATTACCAGGACCCCAGAGTTAGCAGACTACCCCTCCCCATTTCCTCCCTCCTGCTACCCCCTCCCCCATTTCCTCCCAGCTTTGCTTTGAATCTCTTACATCAATAAGAGTTAGACCTTGACAGATGCACTGCTTGGTCTCCTTCCTTCTTTCTCTCCCATTATTTTCAGGTTCTAGCCCACCTCGACCCACGGATAACTAGGCCCCGCAGGTCAGGGCAGTGCCCAATGGCTTAGAGTGTGGTACTCACAGAAAGGGAAGATAGTGAGCAAACGGAGGCAGAGGTAGGGCAGTGGGAGATGCTAACCTATAGGGCACCACAGGAGAGCAAGAGGCTTTGAGAGATGCAGAGCTGTGATTACATTTTCATGGAGGGGCAGGGCTACTCAGCCTTCTGGAGGAGGTGCAGTGTCATGCACCTGGCAGGCCACATGGGGATGTGAGCTGCCACAGGCAGCTCAGGCCAACAGAGATAATGGGTGTTGACAGTGAAGGTCAGACAAGATCTGTGCTGCCTCAGGATGCTTCCTGAGCACCAGGAGTGGGGGTTCCTGCTCCCGCCAATGGTTGGTGTGAACGCAGTGTCAATGCCTGGAGGTGTCTTCCATGCACATGGTGATGTCACCACGGTTGTGTCAAGCTTTTGGAAGGCAGACAAGGTCAGATTCAGTGCCAATGCCATGCTGGGAAAATGATGCCCACAGGGGTGGGATCAGAGAGCACAGCCAGCCAATCAGAAACAGCTGTTCCCATGGACCTTTTGCAACAGCAAGTGTTTGCTTAATAATTGCGATAAGTATTTGAATTGCCCTTGGATATTTTCACTAAGTATTTCCAGCTTATTAAAGTAAATGTAAAAACTAAAAATTAGAGGTTAAAGAGACATGGCTCGAAGTTTAAAATCACCTACTGTTCTTCAGAGCTCCCAGGCTTGGTTCCCAATTCCTACGTGTTGGGTCACACCTTCTGTAGTAGTTCCTGGGTTCCTTTTCTGAACTTGTGCAAGGGCATATAGGTGGGCAAAACATAAATGATTCTATTAATGCACAAACAAAATTTTAAGATGGAAAATTAGTGTCCTGGGCTGGAGAGATGGCTCACAGGTAAAGAGTACTGACTGATTTTCCGGAGGTCCTGAGTTCAATTCCTAGCACATATGGAGCCTGACAACCATATGTAATGAGATCTGGTCACAGGCAATACATGCGGCAGACACGGTATACATAATAAATACATATTAAAAGAAGAAGAAGAGGAGGTGGGGAGGAAGAGGGAGCAAGAGGAGGAGCAAGAGGAGGAGGAACAGAGAAGGAGGAGGGACAGAGGAGGAGGAGCAGAGGAGGAAGATAGAGAGGAAGAGAAGAGCAGGAGGAGCGGGAAGAGCAGGAGGAGGAGGAACAAAAGGAGAAGGAGGAAGAGGAGGAGGAGCAAGAAGAGGAAGAAGAAGAGGAGGAAGAGGAGGAGGAGGAATAGAAGCAGGAGGAGCAGGAAGAGGAGGAGGAGGAAGAGGAGGAGGAGGAGGAACAGAAGCAGGATGGGGACGGAGAGGAGGAGGAGGAAGAGGAGGAGGAGCAGGAGAAGGAGGAAGATGAGCAGGAGGAACAGAAGAAGGAAGCTGAGGAGGAGGAGGAGGAAGTCAGAGCCTGGTGTAGAATGTTGCTGGTGGCCATGTCAGAGGAGGAACAGGCGGCCACTGAGCTTCAGGACTTTGCCTTCAGGATTTGGTTCTCCAGAGCCCAGGGCTCTGATGGCTGACTCTCAGATGGGCAAGGCTCCAGGGACTTGGGCTCCAGATTGCCTCTTTCTTCTGCTGAGCCTTTACAAATTTGCCCCTGTGTTTTCCTCTAGTGTCTGGCAGGATGTGCATGGGGGTTGGGGGATCCCCACTGCCCTTAGTATGGTGTGATTATCTCATGGACGTTTCCCCTTCTACTGGGCACTTTCTCCTGTGGGTTAGTGTGGGGATGGTTTCCTCTGAATCTGTACTGTTTAACTGAAGTAGTCATTTTACACAATAGCGGTGTCAAATAAAATGTTGATGATTAAGGGGTTTTAACAAATGTATTAGAGGACTGCAATAGAGACTAGGGTAGTGGAAAAGTTAATATTGCCTAAGGTAGGGTACAGTGTTGTTCCCAGCCGAGATCAGCAGGGGCTGCAGAGGTCAGAAAACAGGAACAAGAAAGTGTCACACAGCGATCATCATAGTCGCAATCATCATAACCCCCATCATATCCTCTGTCATAATAATTGCGGAGGTGTGAACTCCCATCGCGAAATCCCCTGGTGTTGTGGTACCAGGCCTTTTTGATGTGGAGAAATCAACCCCTGATTTGGCGTCCATCAAGCTCCATTCCCTGGCATTCTTTAGCTTCCTTGGCCTCATCTGCATTTTCAAAATAAACAAAGGCAAATCCTCTTGAGCGTCTAGACTGCTGGTCATATACAATAGACACATCAGCGTGGGGCCATATTCGAGAAACACCTCTCTTAGATCTCTTTCTGTGGTGTAGAAGCTCAACCCAAACACTCCAAGACAACAGTTGGGATCAGGGTTTGCCCGGTTCCCAACAGGACGCCTTCAGTAGACATGGGAGAATGGCTGTGCCTAAGCCGGCTTCCATATTCTTTCCTGCAAGACCTGCTCTGGGATGGTCCATGGGCGTGGGATCGTGATCGTGACCTTGTCTAATGCCTTCTAGAACTTCCGGATCTAGACCTAGATTCAGAGATGGACCTTGATTTTGATCTAGAACGCCTTTGGTCTTCCTTGGAGCGTGACCTGCCAGGGGTGTGCTGTGCAGAGTCCCCTGATGCACCTGCACTTCCACTTCCGGAAGCAGAATGGGATTCCTGTTTGCCATAGTTCTGCTTGCAGCTGTCACTCATGACTCAGGATGGCTGTCACCTCTCCTGGCCTCTACAGAACCTATCAAGCTCCTGACTTCCCTATGCAAGGACACACTTTGAGGGTTACCCGAGCCAACGTGCTCCGCTGTAGCAAGATATTCACCTTGTCTGCACCTGTGGCTTAGGCCATGCCCATTGGGGCGGAGACAGGGCCGGATGGGAGCGGAGAGAAAAGGTTGGGAGAGGGTCGGGCAGCCCCTTTTTTGGGTGGTGGACACTGGAAGGCTCAGGATCTGCTGGAACCCGCCCTGTGCATCTGCCTATGTTGTGAGTTATTTCTCCCTTAATAAACTTCTGTTCAGCCTAATTGTTTATCCTGATTCTTATTCAATCACAATATCTGGTGTCAGAAGCGGGATTTGGATTTTCACGGACCTGACTTGTCGCCCAGGAGAGAGGTGGGAGAAGCGGAGGAACAAGCTACTCCCTTCCCCACCATCCCTGAACGGGCAGGGGTTCCTTGCCTAACTAGGTGGACTCACCACAAGATGTGGGACAGTTGCCTCTGCCATCCAACCCCCTTTACCCTCCACAGCGGCCCTGAGAAGGCACTCACTGCTTCTCATATTTTGCCCATTTCCCCACTTTCTTCGCGCCGCCGCCTACGCCTGCCCTGGCGTCCCCGCCTTGCTTGTGTGTTTCCTGCTTCCATAGCCCCGTAGTCCAGAATTACAACAGGGTCCTTTTACTTATTCGTTTAACAAATTCTTGCTTTGCTATAGTTTGTTAAGAGCTATTCTGCAGGGACTGAATCAGAAGAATCATCTGCTGGAAACGCTATTTGGCGGTTATGGCTGGAGGTGTTGAGATCTGCAAATAAAAGAACCAAAGTTCAGGAGAGCAGAATTACACCTAAGGTAATTGCAACATTCTTTGCAATTTAAGTTGATATAATATCTGAGATCAATTGTCCCATAGCTATGGCGGATAATCTTACAATGCAGGACTTTAGAAATTCCTTTACTTCTTGTATAGAAGGAATTTTAACAGAAGAAAATCATGACTTAACCAATATATACATTTTTCTTGTAATAGCAATGGGTTTCATCATTATTATGATATTTTTAAAGAAATGGTTTGAGACTAAGGCAAATAATAAGGAACTTGTAAAAACCATAGGAGAGTTAGTAACAAGGATTCAAATTGTAGAAAATGACAACAGAGAGCTAAAAAACAGAACGCAGAATATTGAAAATGACAACGGAGAGCTTAAAATTGGAATGCAAAACATACAATGTTTAGAAGAAAAGATTCAGAATATTGAAGATGGCAATAGAGAGCTGAGAAACAGAACACAGAATATTGAAAATGATAATGAAGAGCTGAAAATTAGAACGCAAAACATAGAATCCTTAGAAGAAAAGGTTCAGATTATTGAAAATGATAATGGAGAGCTGAAAATTAGAACGCAAAACATAGAATCCTTAGAAAAAGGTTCAGAATATTGGAAAATGATAATGGAGAGCTGAAAATTAGAACGCTAAAACATAGAATCCTTAGAAAAAGGTCCAGAATATTGAAAATGATAATGGAGAGCTGAAAATTAGAACGCAAAACATAGAATCCTTAGAAAAAAGGTTCAGAATATTGAACATGACAATGGAGAGCTTAAAATTAGAATGCAAAATATAAAATGTTTAGAGGAAAAGGTTCAGAACATTGAAGATGTCAATAGAAAGAGCTGACAGATAGAATGCAAAACATGGAACATAAAAGTGACCAACTAGAAAACAGAATTTGTTTCATAGCTGATCAACGTCAACAACCAAAACAGAAACAATGCAATGCATTACCATGTTAGCAGAAACGGTCGTTCCTGGTTGGACGAATCTACTAATAAGGTTAAAAAACTGGAACATCAGATGGAAAGACTAGCAGATAGAATCTGTTCCATGTCTGAGGATAATGACAAGCTGGCAGATAGAACGTTGTTTCTGGAAGGCAGTTTACATGCCATTCAGATTATATCTAAGGATGAGAATATTAAAAACATGGAATCATTTGTAGTTGGAGAAAGTAATAAACTGACTGATGCAATGAAGTCTCTAGAAACTTATGTGGTTCAAGAAGTTCAGACACTCAAAGAAACAATGGTGAATAGATTTCAGGCCTTAGAAGACCATCGATCTGACATATCAGAAGGAGAACTACAGGAAACAGGGCATAAAAAGAGTGTTAAAATTTTCTACACCATTTAGGGTCAGGGAGTTTTCCCTGTATCTGTTAGTGAAAAACCAGAAACGAAAAAACACCCAAAAGGTGGTGTTGCCTATCAGTGGAACCAATAAGTATGAAAGATTTAAAAGGTATAAAGGAAGCAGTAGTCTCTTATGGTATGCACTCACCATATGTGAAGCAGTTAATAGAATCATGGGCAAGGAATAACAAGGTAACCCCTAAGGATTGGGATCAATTGATATCCGCTGTCCTTGAAAACTCCTCTCAATTAGAATGGAGGGCTTTATGGAGAGAGGAAGCAAAAGCTCTTGAACTTCAGGGCTTGAAGAAAGGTTATAAAGCTTCCCAAGATAAAATCCTTGGTGAGGGTATTTATGCTGACCCAGAAACCCAAGCTGCCTATGATGAACATATCTTGTCTTTATGCAGTACAGCAGCTCTGAATGCTTGGGATAAGGTTCATGAAGTAGGGGAAAAGATAGAATCCTATGTCAAGATAAGGCAAGGACCAAGAGAAAAATTTACTTCATTTCTAGAAAGATTGTCTAGAGCAGTGCAATTAGAGGTAGCAGACATAGAAACTAGGGAAGTACTTATAAAAACATTAGCGTATGAGAATGCGAACCCTCAATGCAAACAAGTGCTTTGGCCTTTAAAAACTCGATCAGCACCTTTAGATGACTGGGTTCTATATACAGCCAACATGGAATATAATGATAATAGCACTGAAACTTGGGTAGGAGAGGCCATATCTAATGGTATGAGAAGACATCAAGATAACAGAGGTTTTAACTATGTTGACACTGATGCTTGGGTAGGAGAGGCCACATCTAAAAATCCGAGAAGACATCAGGATAACAGAGATCCTAACTATGAGGACATAGCAGCTTGGCTAGAGAAGCCATCTCCAAAGGGCTGAAAAAGATATCACAATGTCAGATGTTTTAACTATGGTAGGAAAGGACATCTAAAAAGAAATTGTAGGCAAATTATTTCTAGAAATAACACTCCCAGGAATGAATCTAGCAGAAGGCCTCAGCCTTCTGGGTTATGTAGAAGGTGTGGCAAAGGCCGACACTGGACCAATGAATGTAGATCGACCAGAGACAAGCAAGGAAACCCTTTACCATCGGGAAACTCCTTGGGGGGGCCTCTCGAAGGCCCCCAAGCCAAAGGTGGTCCGGACATTCCCAGTCAGAATGGAGGACAATCTCCCACAGGACGATTAGAAAATCCAGTGCCTACTGTAAAAACTCATACTGCTCTGGATGGGAATTTGAATCAAACTTGAGTAAAGGAAACAAAAAGCGTATATTTTGGCAAACCTCTATAAATAGTCATAGGCCTAGATTGATAGTTAAAATGAATAACAGACTGTTTGAAGGTTTACTGGACACAGGAGCTGATGTAACTATCATAACTGATAAATCCTGGCCTCCTAGATGGCCCCTGCAAGAGGTAAATGTTCAATTCTTAGGGATTGGAACCCTGTCTCAGGTAAAACAGAGCACGAGATGGATTGAATGTGTAGGACCAGAAGGACAGAGAGGAAGGTTGAGACCATATGTGGCCGATATAGCAATAAATTTATGGGGTCGTGATCTATTACAGCAATGGAATACACAGATTAACATTCCTCCAATAATGGATAGGAACCATAAACGACCTCATGATTGTGGAAAGGGTGTTATAAAGTACTATTCAAGACAGACAACAAATATCCAGGCTGTACAAAAACAGAATGCAAGCGCTGAACAAACAGAGGCACCAAAAGCCGTACCCTTAAAATGGTTAACAGAGGAACCTGTCTGGGTAGGGCAATGGCCTATGACCTCTGAGAAGTTAGAAGCTTTAGAAAACCTGGTACAGGGAACAGCTAAATGCTGGACATATCGAGGAATCAACCAGCCCTTGAATTCTCCTGTATTTGTTATCAAAAAGAAATCTGGTAAATGGAGAATGCTTACAGACCTGAGAGCCATCAATAAAGTTATTCAGCCAATGGGTTCTCTACCAGCCTGGAATGCCCTTGCCTTCTTTGATACCTAAGGAATGGCCTATTATAGTTATTGACTTAAAGGATTGCTTCTTCACTATACCTTTACAGGAACAAGATAAAAGAGAAATTTGCCTTCACGATACCTAATTATAATAATTCTCAACCGGTGAAGAGATATCAATGGAAGGTTTTGCCACGGGAAGTAAATAGCCCTACTCTATGCCAATATTTTGTACAAAAACCACTGAAATAATTCGTGAACAGTTTCACAATCCATAATTTATCATTACATGGATGATATATTGTTAGCTGATTCTAAAATAGAAACATTAGAAAAAAATGTTTGAGAAAGTAAAAGGAAGTTTTACCTCGTTGGATTACAAATTGCTCCTGAAAAAATACAAAAAAGGAGATTCTATCAACTACTTAGGATACAAAATAGGTCTACAGAAAATTAGACCACAAAAAATACAGATTAGGAGAGATCGTTACCAGACTCTTAATGATCTTCAAAAAATTACTAAGGGAGAGATCTCCAACTACAAACTATTATTGGAGTAGAAGGGCATGATTTGAAAAACTTAAAAATGACCCTAAAAGGGGACAAAGACTTGAATAGTCCACGAATACTATCAGCTGAGGCTGAAAAGGAATTAGAATGGGTAGAAAAGAGGATATTAGAAGCACATGTGGACCGTGTGGATCCAAAATTAGACTGTATCCTGGTTAAATTCCATCTAGAGAATATCCTTCAGGGATTTTGATGCAGAGGGAAGATATCATATTAGAATGGATATTTCTACCACATAAACAGAATAAAAAACTAAAAACATATATAGAAAAGATCTCTGACCTGATTATAAAAGGTAAATTAAGACTTCGTCAACTGACAGGAAGGGACCTAGCAGAAATCATAGTACCTTTGACTAATGAGGAAATTTCCTCCTTATGGAAAGATAATGAATATTGGCAGAGAGCATGCAGTAACTTTTTGGGAATGATTAGCAACAATTATCCCAAAAGTGAAAGGATAAAATTCATAAAGAAAACGATTTGGATCCTTCCACGCATTGTAAGAAAAACACCTATCTCCGGAGTTCATACATTCTACACTGATGCAAACAAATCAGGTAAGGCAGGAGATATAAATCAGGGTAAAATAAGTAAAGTGGTTCAAAGCCCTTACAATTCTGTACAAAAGGCAGAGTTGTATGCCATTCTCATGGTACTTATGGATTTTACAGAACCTCCAATATAGTTACTGACTCTCAATATGCAGAAAGAGTCGTCTTACACATCGAGACTGCAGAATTTATTCCTGATGGTACAGACTTAACTTCATTGTTTATACAGTTGCAAGATACTATCCGAAAGAGGATTCATCCTATGTATATAACACATATTAGATCCCATACGGGTCTGCCAGGTCCTCTAGCACAAGGCAATGATGAAATTGATCGGTTATTGATAGGAAGTGTGCTAGAAGCATCGGAGTTTCATAAGAAACACCATGTGAACAGCAAGGTTTGAAAAAAGGACTTTTCTATCACTTGGCAACAAGCCAAGGAAATAATAAGGAAATGTCCTACTTGCTCATTCTATAACCAAACTCCTTTACCACCAGGCAGTAACCCTAAAGGTATAAAAAGAAATGAAATATGGCAAATGGATGTGTTTCACTTTGTAGAATTTGGAAAATTAAAATATGTGCACCATACTATAGATACATTTTCAGGGTTTCAATGGGCTACTGCTCTGAGCTCTGAAAAGGCTGATTCTGTTATCACACACCTTTTAGAGGTAATGGCCATTATGGGCATACCTGCACAAATAAAAACTGACACTGCTGTGGCATATATTTCCAACAAATTGAAACAGTTTTTTGAATATTATAACATAAAGCACATAACTGGTATACCACACAATCCTACAGGACAAGCAGTAATTGAGAGATCCAATCGTACCTTAAAGGAAATGCTCCATAGACAGGCAGGAGTAACCAAGACACCCAAACACAGATTACATAATGCTTTATTAACATTAAACTTTCTTAATGCTAATGAAAAAGGACAAACAGCTGCTGAAAGGCACTGGACAATAGAAAAAAACTTCTGAACTACATCAGCCGGTGTACTTCAAGGATGTATTGACCTCAGAATGGAAACCAGGATATGTGTTACGTTGGGGTAGGGGTTTCCCATTTGTATCTACGGAGAAGAAAAGCTATGGATACCGTCTAAGTTGATCAAGATCCAAGATGAACAAGAGAAACATCTTACTGAAGAGGAATGACAAGTCATTCAACAAATTGGGTCCCACAAAATGTGTGGAGACCTCTCAAAGGTAGGGGAAGTGTTCTTTTCTTGTCTTTACAGTAAAACAGAGAACACCTATCTTCAAACAATCAAGAGACAAGGAAACATGTAGGTACCTACAGAAGACAGCTCTCCAGAAAGAATCATTTAATGAAGAGTAATCTGATTTATGGTAAAAATATTTAAGTCTAATAAACTGTTTCTATATGGAAATCTATTTCTCTTCACTATTTGGTATTCCTGTAGTCCCGATTCATATAAATCAATGCTGGCTTTGGAGTTGGATTTGGCTTTCCTTCTCTAAATTCAAGCATGTTGTTAAGATTGAATTCAGTTTCTGCTTTATATCAAGATAGCCAATTGATGTAAGGCAGAAGAAAACAAAATCTAAGGACTCATATGTCTATATGCACTTTTTCTCTCTGAAATCCTCATTTTCTCTTATACATGTTAATGCTTATTGTTGCCTTTCCCCTAATGCATACCGTAAAACTTGAAAATTTTACTTTGATATTGATATTTAAGTTTTCCACAATGAATAATAACAGTTCCCAACAGCAATCCTTGAACACTCCGGAAGGAAGATGGGGCCCCAAATGGACATTTCCATTCTACTCACCCTGATGCTTCTGAACTACAAACTTCACCCTTTAACCGGTTTGGGACTGCTTTGCTCAAGACAACTCCTGACTAGCTAGCTGTAATGGTGCACCTTCTTATTACAACCTGGCCAGAGTTCCAAAAAGAACTTCAGTCAAGCATTTTCTGCCACACTATGAATACCTACATATGTCACAGCCAATTCTGTTGAAAAATTTGGTTGCTAAACATTTTCTTCCTACAGGATCCCATGGAGCAATCATCGTCCCATTTCAGCAGGAAGTAATCTTAAGATAATGACGCCCCTCTCCCCACTCTTGGAATTTAGGGATAATATTCATCTTCATAGGGTTGGTTTTAGTTACTTGGGGTTGGGTATGGAAAGTGATATTTAGACTTAGTTATCTCTTTTAGACAGGAATAGGGTATGGTTGGGAAAGGTATGGTTCAGGAATGATATAGGTAGATTGGCCTACCTTCTTGTGAATTGTTTAGTAAGAGTGAGATATTAGTATTTCAGCTTACCTGTTATATATTCTTTTCTGTGGTAATCTATGTACTGGAAGAATTGTATATTATATTTTGTCATATTGTGTGAAATCTTTCCATTTATGTTTCATGCACATTATTCTCGCTATATTCTATGTATGTATACTTTGTTTGAGTTCAAGACATTTTGTATATTGATACAGTTTAGGATATTTATCTTGCTGCCCTCTTGTCTAGACATTTCTACTCTACCTCTACTTTAGGAATTTACATGTGCATAATTTTATTGTTTAGGTGTGTATCCTTGCTTTTCTCAAGGAAGTTTTAATCAGGTTTTTAGCTAAGTTCCTGAGTATTATAGATCATCCTCACCCATGTTTCCTTTGCCTATGAGATTAGTCAGCAATAGATGCTTAATCTCCAATCACTTCATAGACCTGCCGGCAGAACACGGCATTTAAATGTTTTAATATTAGTACTCCGTTGACATGAGACACTGTTGCTCCTGACAGCACCATGCACTTTCCGAAAGTATGTTGGACACTGTCGTTGCTCCTTCTGAGTTCACCCTCACTTGCCATGGCCTCTTGGGCAAAGGAACTGCCCCTACCTTGACAACTGATCTGGACATGCGGTCCTATGTGCTTGCAGGAGACAAACAGAAGACTGCTGAACCTTGCCGAGTCAGGGTAAGAGCCTTTCTTCCTCCCTGCTTTTGTTGTGATCTGTCAGGTACTCTTAGCTCTTAGCCAAAACTGGCTGTACCAACATTGCTCTGAGACCTTGGGTGACTGTCCAGGTAGCTTGCTGTTTCTGTCTTCGGAGGCATCTTTTGGAAATTGCCCATCCACACTTCCTGTCTATCCTAGTATTTGCTATTTTCCTTCTCAGGTCTTGATGAGGTTGTAGATTAAACCATCACAACTATTATTCTCTCTTCCTAGTTAGATAGATTAGGTACTAGGCTTAAGCTTTCTAGCTTAGGATAACTCTTTATAAACTCCGTTATGTCTTCATCCTAGGACTAGATATGCAGGTCGTTTTGTTCTCAATTTTCCTTTTCTTAGAGCACACTTGTTATTCACTGTTTTGTATATAGTTTTGTATCAAACCTAAATCTTTTCTTTGTAAAAGAAAATTGTAGCGAGAATTGTAGCGAGATATTCACCTTGTCTGCACCTGTGGCTTAGGCCATGCCCATTGGGGCGGAGACAGGGCCCGATGGGAGCGGAGAGAAAAGGTTGGGAGAGGGTTCCGGGCCCTTTTTTGGGTGGTGGACGCTGGAAGGCTCAGGATCTGCTGGAACCCGCCGCGTGCATCTGCCTATGTTGTGAGATATTTCTCCCTTAATAAACTTCTGTTCGGCCTAATTGTTTATCCTGATTCTTATTAAATCACAATACTCT